>CAWUFW010020732.1:0-142439 GCA_963921515.1 Calotriton arnoldi | reverse complement strand
AGTTAGAACATCAGAAACGGGACCTTTGGCTTCCCGCCGGATGGGATATTGGGATTGAGGTTGAGGCATAGACCGCAATGGAATCTCATGTGGTGGAGAATCTTTATCCCAGCCCACTTGATTATGGTACACTGCCGGCGCCAGGGCCAAAGCCCACTCAGCTGCAAAAGCCTATGCATGCTCCTTGGGGACGTAACGTAAAAAACTCGGAAGAATCACGTCCTCCCCCCTTGATGCAGCCAGTACAAAAGGTGGGGGCCAATCTGCCTCTGCTAACAAAATGTCGTCGGAAGCGGTCAGATTCTCCCAAAAAATCCCTGTGACCACACGTTCAATGTCACCTTAAATTTGGAAAACTATGTTATACAGCCTATTTGGGGGGGCAACCTGGGTGTCAGCTGTCTCTACTGTAATGAAAGTTTCAGTTGCTGTTGCCCCCAGACAAGGACGCAGTGCCTCCCGCACTATGGTAACTTCCGCTGCGCTGTCGAGCAGGGTCACCGCCCAAGTCAAATCCAGAAGTCGGGTTCTCACCGTCTGAGGCATATCTCGCTGTCAAAACGGCAACCTTTTTCTTTGGAAACGGGGGACGGAAGCGTGGTTGCTCCTCTTGTTTCCCCTTGATGTCAAATTGACGAGGCTGATCACGTCCCTGTTGTGCAGGTGACTCTTGCCACGATCCTGGCGATCCCCTCCACCGACTTGAGAGTCAGATGTGTCCTGTAAAGAACGAGGAGAACGCTGATCAGGGACTTGAAATCTATCAGGAGACTTAATTTCCGCACAGTCGAGCAAGTCATAAGTACGCTCAGAGGTGTCAGGTGTCGGTGAACCAGCACGCGAACCCTGCTTCTGTTGTTGCTGTCCCTGTTTTTTATTTTTCCAGTTCTTTTTAGGAAAGAACGGACGTCCATCTTTATCTGCCTGGACTTTTTGCGTAGTTTGAGATTGAGTTTGCGTTTGAGTACAAGGCTTAACCCCTAAACTATTGCGGCCTATAGTCTTATAAGCCTTTGCAATAATTTTCGGTAATTCGCATGGTTTGCCTGCATCAGGCACAGCCTCTAAGCGATTTGCAACTTGAAAGCTTACCGCATCGCCCTTGACATTTGCAAGGATCATATCAGCAACCACGTCGAACACCCCCACCAAGCGCATCCCGAGCTCCACAGCCGCTTCGGCTCCATGTTCATCTTGAACACGTTTAATCACTGTTGGGAGTACAGTCATGGAAGGAGTGCCGAAACACTTCGAATATACCGCTGCAAACACCTTGCCCCAGGTGTTACAATCAGCCAATTCGGGAAGTAAGTCCTTAGGCAAACTAATAGTCAATATCCTGTGTTTCTCCACAGGAGATGTGTTGGAAAAAACAGCCTCAATCTGGCCAAATTTTTCTGCAAGCCAATAAGGTAATTCATCCTTATTCTGTGGACGCTTGCCCATTACTGAATTAACCATAAGGGGACTGATGGCAACACCACCAGGTCCCGCAGGTTGCGCAGCAACTCCAGGTGGTCCCACCTGGAAGTTGCGTGACATGAACTGTATAACAGCTCTATGTATGCGTATCAAAGACGTATGTAATACGCGCAGTTCTGCAAGCATCGCTGTTGTCAAACGACGCGGGTGTGGGGTATACCCAGCCAAAACGGGCCACGTGGCCCCATCTATCGATAAAGGACCTAAACGTACCGGCGTTATTGGGTGAGGAAGGGTGCCATTAAACCAAATTTGGTGTTGCCAAGCTGTAAGCGGAACCTCAAGAGCCCGATAGGGCTGATAAGCATTAGGAAGGGCCATAGCGGTATATTTGTGAAACAAGTTATCATTTCCATCCCCTGCCGGAAAGGTGAACCAAGAATAAATCACTTTGAAGCCGTAAGCTGCATCCGCTTCTACTACAAAAATCAGCGCAACACCAGCATTAGGGACTCTATTCTGAGTCAAATAAGCTGTGAGTGCTGCCCTATTAGCGGCCGGAATTGGGACCGCCATAACTTTTAATAAGGAACAACAACCTAGGGTGCAGCAGCACAACAATGGGTTTAATATAAAGAGAAACCTTTTACAATTTCAAGCTTGAAAGAACCTATAAAAACATCAATATAGGAGGTTACACCATCACAGCTGTCTCCGGAAACAGAGATGAGGGTATTGTGGACAAGCACAAGCACTACTCAAGCGTCTCGCAGATAAGAACCAGACCAAACGTTGGTGGCGCCATGTTGCAGGTATTCTGCACATATACAGAACTATGTGCAGGAAAACGGGACCTCAGTAAATAGGGGTGTACCAACATACCACATTAGTACCCAAAATCCCAAACCGACTAGCTATAATGTCTCATTCATTCTCCGACTACAGTGAAGCTACCAATGATTTGACAACCCAGAACACGACACTCTCTCAGGAATCGCGGGAGCCAGACAACTCTTTTGCTCACTCACTCATACTTGTCCACAATGCGAGTAATCAGAGTCAACGTATAGTTTAAAATGTTTATTTCAACTAACGCGCTCTATGGTACAGTACACGTGCCATTACTAGCAGCAAAATGCATAAACACAATATAGTCAGCATTGTCACAATTCCATAGAATATAAACGGGGATATCATTTTATAAAGACAGTGGAAAAGGTCTACAATACCTAACCACCCTCCCCGTGGTAAGAAATAGTTTATTATAAAAAAGAAGACCTCTGGGCTTTGTCAGCAGACCCCATACCTCAAGGCCTAGATGAAAGGTTTACATCTCAGGACAAGCACAGCTCTTCTCTCCGGAAAGGAATCTCTCCAAGTGCCTGCACCACATGTGTTGCTTGCAATATTAAAGCATACGATTTTCAGTAGTGCAGCTGTGTGTCATGTTATGTCTAGGTGCGAGGGACTGACCAGAACAGAATAACAAGGGGCATTGTTGATCGACCTTGTACATCGTGTGCAGACTAAACCTCAGAGCACAGCAGAGAAGGCGAAAGGCAGACA
Source organism: Calotriton arnoldi (assembly GCA_963921515.1). NCBI lineage: Eukaryota > Metazoa > Chordata > Amphibia > Caudata > Salamandridae > Calotriton > Calotriton arnoldi. The sequence continues at coordinate 139,451 of CAWUFW010020732.1, read as the reverse complement.
GTTCTCATGTAAAAGAGCACAAACAGAGTCTTGCGAAATCTATGCATGCAGTGTCATGCGCAAAAGCAGCCTCATGGCAGCGAAGCTCATGCTAACTTAGCAGATGTCAACAATGGACCTACAATACATACTACATGCTGTCCAAACATTGTCACGGCTGGCTGGTGTTGAAATCTTATTCAATCCCAAGGGAACCGCTCCTGCTTGCAGCACCTTACGACCGGAAGGTTAAACAGTCATTTCTGGCCCTCAGATTTGGAGAGATACCTACACTATACCTCATGCCAAAATGGAGGATGGGCGGCCTATCAGAAGTTTGGACCTGTCGTTTGTGTCATCAGGAGATTGAGAATTTGCTCCACATTATATGCATCTGCCCAAAGCTAATTGTCCAATGTAGAAGCTTATTAAGGGGTGAATTTCATGACCGGGGAATCAGATCCTGTAGGACCGCACTTGTGGAGTCAATGGACCCAATCAATACAAGGTTGAACATTAGACTAGTGCAGTTCTTTAGGCCATTTTAAAAAATCTTTTAAAAATTGGTTAATGTTGAGTACTGACTGAAATTGGGGGCAAAGGAGGCCTTTTACCTGATTTTAGGCCATGACAACCCTATCATTTTTAGGCAAATTTACATGACCAGGCAAACTGCAAGGACGGGCTGCTAGGGTCCCCCATAGTGGTTGTTCCCTATCACGTCTTGCTAAGGTAATAACTTGCCTAACCTGGCACTGTCTTCTTGCACATTGGCACTTTAATAAAGCACGCTCTCGTATATAGGTACCCTACTTGGCTGAAAACCATTGCCCACTTAGCATAGTACCTACTCCTGCTTCTTGAACCTGCACACAAGCACTTTTACCACATATAGCGGCGTATTTAGGAGAACGACAATTGGCAGCCCTGCAAATTTCTTTACCTTACTGCAACTAAGGATATTGTTGGTGCTTGATCAAGTCATCTTGAGATTTTTATCATCTGTATTTGGCAATTCTATCCCAATAAATAGGAAGGGTTGAAAGAAATTGTAAAGGTCCATCAATATGAGGTTTTATGGCTGAAGCAAATATGACAATTTTTTTAGACGCTTTTCTTTTTTGTATTCTTAATTCTCTTTTTTAACTACTTTGTACTGTGTATCGTGCTGTGTTTATGGTTTTAATTGACTAATAAACAATATATCCATTTCCATCTTGAAAATGTCCTAGCACAAGGCATTTTTGACCTGTTGACAGTAAATACGTGGGTATTGTTAGAACCAGGAACTTTTTCCCCTTTGGTTAGGGAGACCCCATGAGTTAACTCCACCCAGCTAGTGCCATGCTTAAGTGTTGGACCTCAAAACACCTCCTTGGACCACAATGCATTTTCTGGACCAGCTGAAGAAAAGAAGAAGACTCCACCTACTGTCTGTGACCTGAGAGGAGACCTACAAGACTTGACATGCTCTCCCTTGTACCTAGGAAAAAGAAGTGGACTGTCTGCTGACCTGCTGTGTGGCTACAGGGACACAACAAGTTGCAAGGGGGACTTTCCTGGAAATTCTCAGTTGACCATTGGCAACTGGAATTTGGAAGGGACTTTGCTGGTGGCTTTAACCTGACACCCTAAGGGTCTCCAAGTAACCTCCTCACCCCTGAGGTCTTGGTGGCCTTAGAAGTGTACTCCTGTGGTCTAAAAAGAAGCTTGGAAACTTATGAAAAACATTTTCTCCAGAGCACCAGAGCTGCAAGGGGGCCTGCTGTTAACAGTATTTGAATGGCAGATCCCCCGAGTCAGAAGGAATTTTAGGTCTGTCCAGTGTGGAGGCCTCTGCACCCGCAAAAAATGACAAAGGGACTGATTATGATCTTGGCAGACCAGGGTACTCCATCACAAATGTAACAGATATCCCGTTCACCAAATTACGATTCCATTATATCCTATTAAGCTTGTAATATAGTGGATGCGATATCCATCCCATTTGTGATAGAGTATCCCATCCGCCAAGATTGTAATCAGGACCTAAATCTCTTTCTGCGTTGGGACTTGGAAAACCTTTTCACCCAAAACCCCAAAAGCTCCAGAGCTCCTGATTAACTAACTGGCTTTGTGTAACTGACATTCAATTCCACATTGGTGGCTGCAATTTCAGCTTTGTTCCATGCAAAGAACAGTTTTTCTTCAGAAAACAACAAAGCCCCTTTTTAGATGGGGACTAGGAAACATTATCCAACTTTTGACTTCCAGACTTTCATCTGTCCCAGACCACTAGGTGTACCTGACCTGGGCTCCACCACAGTCAGCCTCAATTTACTCCTAGGTCTCAGTCTACCATGACCATTGACTACCACATGCACTTTGCAATTTTTTGCACTATTTTCACTCAGTGAAAAAAAAACATAGCTCCCATTTTCCTTGTTGGAATTTTTGTTATTTTGATGTCTTTTTCTTCATGAAAATGTACTTGATTTTTATAATTTGAAGCTGGATCTCTACTTTCTTGTGTCTTTGACTTGTTAACTGTTTTGGTGCTTCTAAATAATGTGCTCTGTTCCACAGCTACCAGGGATGCAGCTCAGGTTTAAATTACTGAAACATTTGACTGGACCTAACAAGATAATGACTTTCTTACTTGTGGTGGTCACCAATACATCCCAACTAATACACCCCTTTTTCAAAAAAACTAATTTACTTGTGACCTTGTGGTTATTTCCACATACTATTAGCCACTTGCTCTGTAACCACTTAAAGTATTCATTGCCCATTTTATAAACGGTGTAATCTATAGTATGGATAAATTGTCATACACTTATGGATGCAATATGGCTATGTGATTACTGACACAACATTTTTGTAAGAACAGTGACATTGAAAACACTCAAGTTAATAAAATTTGTATTCCTTTCTATCTTTTTATTTACACACATCTGAATCCCTCTCTTCCATCATGGATGCTAATACATAGACTCAACAATTAAAGATAAAAATCCATGCAACCCTGTAGTGATAGTATTATATGGAGTTTTCAACACACCAGCCCAGATAACAACTTTATTTTGACACTGGAACTATATTGCAGAAATATCTGAATCCTTCTACAGTGACAGGCTCCTAATTGCAATACTTCACCCCACAAACTGTTTATCATGACTGCCACTTTTCTAAACTGTGACAGCAACATAATACCCCAATTTTATTTTACACCCAAAGAGCTGTACACCAGTTTTATAAACCAGCTTTTTGTCCAGGTCTTACAGATGGATTTACACAATACGGACCAGAACACATGAAAATTAAATAATGACAATGGAAGGACCCGCACTAATTACTCTCAAGAACTCTAATGGTAAGACTACAGCTTCCCGATCATGGCCTGCCCAAACCAAACGCTGATGGCTGAAGGCATCTCATGTTCTTTCCTCTCTACTAGATATCTTCATTTTTGGCAAACATAATCAGTTTTACCACAAGGCAGAGTCCAAGACAGGTCCCCCTCACATGTGGCTAAATCACACTGACTTCTCCACACTTCCTGACTTTGTCCATGTCTATTTAATGTAATTAAGGCTTTCACAAGCCACACTATCCACAAATCCTCCAGGTGTCTAGTGCTCACAAATGTCGGGGTTAGGTAAGTTTCCTTAGGTGTTGAATGACCCCAGGCATATGTTTCTGTGCCACACCAAGGAGCCAGGCACTGTTCCTACCTTTACTTTATTGTGAGAGTTGCCAGATTTCTTTTAAAGGATTTCTTTGTTGTTTCATTTGCAAGTGCAGGCAAATTTTATTTGAACTCCAACCAAATCTTGCCTGGATTTTGATTCTAGAGAACAGCCTCATTTCTAGCACTGTGGAGTCTAATTTCAAATTGCTTATGTATCTGTATGGGCACTCTTTTTGTGATTGCACAGCTACTGGGAATAACAACTTTGAGGTTTGGTCTTGTTTATCCACAAAGCTATATAAAAACTATTTTTTTAATGTGCTTGATTGTATAACTCGTTTTGGCGGAAGAATAGTGCTTCTTGGTCTGCAGTGAAGATGGCCTTGCTATTATGTTTTGGATGCTGTTCTTTATATTTTCTCTCATTCTCAGGAATTCTCTGGTACTTTGTCAAGAAATGTGGGGCTCAGCAGATTGAGACTTACAAGTTTTGGCTCAAGTACCTCCATTTAGTTAACACATTAAATACCAGTGATTTTAAACTCACTCAGTTCTAGCTCTTGTTTACTGTTATTTAATAGTTTACTTTTCATAATGCAAAATGAGCCTGATCCTCGCTTCTTCCTGAGTTCACAATGGTAGCCTGTCATAAATTACTAGGAGTGGAAAAAGATTTTCGGTCAATATGCCAGAGTGTATGTCAAATCCTTGAGTGCAGAGAGAAAGACCTCACTACTACTTCACTGTTTAGGATCTCAGAGTGTAGAGGTCTTTAACCATTCACCCAAATTAAGCAATGAAGAGTGCTCATTACACAATCAATATGAAGATTACATTGACATTCACTATTTTTCCAAGGTGAGTTTCATTTTTGAGAGATATCACTTAGGGAAGAGAGTTCAAAATCAAGGTGAGTCTGTCAAAAATTATGTCAGAGACCTGCGCAAATTGGCCCTTTATTTAAGTTTCGAGCCTATGTTGGAAGAAAGTATCATGGGTCAATTCATTTTGCGTTGTAAAATTGAATAGGTCAAGGATGAACTGTAACAGAAGGAGAACATTAATGAAATCTTGATTATCCCCAGGCAGGTTGATGACTCCATGGCATGTGTCAAGATAACTAAGAATGATACTGATCTGGGGAGTGGAAGTAAGGGATAATTGTCAAACCTAAAGCAATTGAAAGCTATCTGTCTCAAACATTTAAAAGAAAGTGCTATAGATGTAAACATTATGGCCAGATAGCCAATGGCAAAAAATGTCCTGTATGAAAGATGGTGTGCCATTTGTGTGGTTGTAAAGAACATTTGGCAAAACAATTGCAGAGTGAAAATTCAAAAAGCCAGGCTGAGAGAAGTTGATATTGATGATCAGGATGATAATGGTCAAGTGATTGTGGGGAGTTTTGCAGGTAGGTGGTGACAAGAAAGATGGTTTTTTTGATTGCAGCCATGTGGAGGTAATGAAAGTCTGGATGTTATTCCATTCAGTGCCAAATATTACTGTAGTAGTCTAGACTGTCTTTGATGAGAAGATCAGGGGAATGGTAACATTGTACAATATGGATAGCAGGTCTCTCTGGAGGAAAACCTATGAAATTAGAAGGTTATTATGTGTGCTTTGTGGAGCAAAAAGGACTGTTGAGATTGGGCAATGTGCAGGTGTCCACCAAGGGTGACAGCATTAATAACTGGTTACACCAGAAGGATTTGGACCTAATCTTGGACCCAAAAAGTGATTCACCCAGGGTGATTTTGGAGTCAAGAGAATAAAGGATGCAGTCTGCAGGCCCGATACCAACAACCACCAGACAGAATTCTTGAAGGACAAAGGCAGAGTTCTTTAGCAACCAGACAGGGGATACACAAGAAATGTCCTGGCATCCTGTTAACTCTCTTTGAAAGGCACAGACATTTTGTATACATCTGCCTTACACAAACCTGTCAAGCAGGATTTGACAATGTAGTGTCAATGGGAAGGGCACAGCCCCCATCATTCTGCTAAGCTCAAAGGAGTCATCCCTGCCCATTCAGGTCAACCTGTCAATCACATTGACCTATTGTGCAGCTCCTGGGAGAAATTTCACACCTCAATCACAACTTATTCAGGCCAGGTACAGGCTGGGAGAAGCTGGAGAGTGTTGGAAAGTAGTTTATTGTTGTTGGTACGGATACACCTATCACCAGTAACAAGTCCACTGCACTAAGTTCTAAAAGGGTCTCTATAAATACAATAATGTAGATTAGCACTTTTACAGTGCCCCTGCCACTAAAGTCGAGTTTGCAGTGAATGTACTTTTTAAAAGCAGCGTTCCTCAACCCTTGGTAGCTGACACCGAGCAATAAGGCTTAACTTAGGAAACAGACATGTAAAGCATTTTAAAACACCAATACAGTAAATAGGTAAGACACAACACACAATAAAAATCCCACACCAATTAATAAAAATAGGATATTGTTTTATCTTTAAAATGACACAAAAAATGACCAAAAACCAAAATAGGAAACTGGAGATATGGTTTTTTAAAGAATAAACACTTTCTAGTGCTTAGAAACCAATAGCACCAATCTGGGACATCTGATCACGCTTGGACTGGGACTAAGTCAAAGTTTCAGGCTGGCCAAGATGGAGCCCTGCTCGGATACACCAAGAAGGAGGCCCAGTCAAAATGTTACCTTCACACATTTCTGGAGCTTTTCCTTCCAAGGGCCCTCCCTGCTCTTCATCAAGCCGGATTCAGTGAGGGTTCACCGGCTTGACTTTCAGGGTACTCCCGGTCAGATCCTGGAAGTCAAACCGCCAGAACTCTTCAGCGGGATGAACCTGGAATACAGGCTGGGTCTCGGTTGAGGGCGGCCGTCTTTGCCCTCGCGGTCAGGTTGATCACCTTATAGAGCTTTTTTTCAATAGTTCCCAAAACATTCTTAAACTTCTGGAGGTTCTTCCAGAAGGTCTCCTTGAAGGTTCCAAGGGTCCAAAACACAAATCCAAGGGTCTGGAATCTCCTAAATGGTTCTTGGCAGGTCTGAAGTCCACTGCATATACTCCAGGAGGGGGACTCTGGCTGGAGAAGGGTCAGTTAAGCTCTGTTAACCTGTAGCTGCAGGGAGTCCATGCCTTCCTCCTTCTTAAAGTAAGACAATGTCCTCAGAGCTGTAGTACCAGATAGTGCAGCAAGCGAAGTCTTCATCAGGAAGGCCTTTGAGTGCATATCAGAATTCCAGCAGGGCAGTCCTCCTTCTTCTTGGAGTTTCAGGCAACAAACCTGAGAGGCTATGCAACTCTCACATATTTAAGCAACCCAGGTGCATGACCACTTTCTCCAAAGTGTGGCATCTTCTTGTCCCAGAAAGCACTATTCTTCCAAAATCCATGATGGCTGAAATTTCAGCAGAGCAGTAGGAGCTAACTAAACCAACTCTCAGTGTGGCTCATTTCTATAGCTTTCCTCTCCCCTAACATCTGCAAATTCCTTCCTTAAGCCCGCTACCTGGCTGGGGAACAGGACACTTGGGATAGGTAGGCCTGGCATTCCTTGCCTGTCTTGTACTCCTTTGAAGCCTCATGCTTTACAACCCCCTATCCCCTATCCCGTGCCCTGGCATTGCTGCGTAGCTGCAGCACTCTCTCCAACAGATATCCTCTTCCCGGGATAGCCACATATCACCTAATCAAGGCAGCCTTGTTAAGCCTGTTAGCACTGACCAATCAAGAAAGACTCCAGGAAGGCTGGATTTTGGCTTGCTGACTAGAAAGTGGTATCACTTCATTTCTGCACAAGTTATGATAAATTCAACAAGAGCAATCTGTTGAATATATCAATACCATTCTGCTAAGTCTTTGAATGATATTTTCATACTTTCCTAGCAATAGTTCTGCGTCCATAATCGATTGTAATGCTAGCCTATGAGGCCAAGTATCTACAATAGGGAAAATAAAATATGCAATTCCTACCTCACCAGGGTTTATAAAACATTTTTTATAAAGACCCTGCTCATAATTATAGGACCACCCACCACTGGGACACGAAGGGGAGATCAGTGGGTTGCCCAATATGTAATTATTATGTAGATTGATACTTCCCAGTGCCCACAGCATCAAAGTCGACTTTGAAGGGGATTTCCTACACTGGGGAAAAATAAAATGGGCAGTTTTCCCTCACCAGGGCTTAAAAAACATCTTTTGTAGGGACCCTGCTTATAGTTACTTGACCCCCCACAACCCGTGGAACACGTAGGAGAGACCTTGGGGGTAACTGATAGGAAAGAATAATGTAGATTAGCACTTTTAGAGTGCCCCTGCCACTAAAGTTGAGTTTACCGTGAATTTACTTTTTAAAAGCAGTGTTGCTACTCAGTGTTGCTTTTAAAATGACTTCAGGCTCGCAGCAGTGCATACATGCAAGTGCACAAATGGCTGCTGGCCTCTAAACTGCCAGGCCCTATTATATACTAGGGGCTTATAGGTAGTGTTCATCCTCTTGACCTATTATCTACTAGGGGTTTATAGGGTAGGTCATGCCAATTATAAGTGTACCTCAATGCATGTGCCTGTGTTTAACACAGCATTGGTCATGGGCCTGACTAGCAGGGGTCAGGGCAAAATCAGAGTCACCTACCATTAATACCTGCCAGTACACAAAAAGTGGGGGTGAACAGGCCAAAAGGGTGACTTTCTAACAATGAGCTAATGCAAATTAGCTTCCAGGAACTTCGTGTAGTGAAAAATTAATTTGTTATGTTATTTTTCCTTAATATGTATTACAAATCTGATGTCACCGTTGGATTGCATTTTTAATATGTATGAAAAATAGTTTTACAGTTTTTGTCTAGCTGGTTTCATTCCTAAGATACAGTAGAAGTATATTAATCTACACTCATATATTTTTATTTTATATGGCAGCTAGGACTGCCACAGCGAAAATAGCTTTTAGGACCTTGTAAATGTAGGGACATGTTAACATTAATTTTGTATCTTTACCAGTTTTAAATACCATCCACCCTGCCTTGTGGCCTATGAGGCCTAAATGGGGGTGACTTAATATCTAAAAGGGAGGTTTTTAACCAAAATAATGGATTATTTTAACACATTACACTGCAAGTTTTAACAGCAGCAATCAGCCTGCAATGGTAGGTCTGAAGCCATGCTTTCCTTATCACATTAGTCAATGGCACAATGAGTGCTGCAGTCCATTGGTGACATTTACTTTTCAATGCCATGGGTGCAGCATCTATACTCTATACAATGCCCTGATAGGAGAGTTCAATACACCAATCAGGTATTAGCCAATTTCTATGTGTCTCTGGGGTCAGAGCACACTGTGCAGAGTCTCAAACCAAAAATAACATTCACCAAAAAAGAGGGTGGCTGTGCAAAAAGGGGCATTTTCTCACCATTATCAATTTAAGTAGTTAGTTGAAAACTCTTTAGTTCAGCTCACCAAAATGACTCCTACATTTATTCTTAATATCAAATCAAGTTACAGAAGGTGGAGTGGTGTTTGGATGTCCTGATGATGGACAGTCAAATCTCACCACAGATGCCATGGTGCTTGATTACATGGAAAGAAGGTGTGGCTTAAACACTTGGAACACAATTAGTTATCAATGTGCCTGACATAAACAAACTGGTAAGCAAATAGTTATGTATTCAACCCATCTTTCTTTACTCGGCATGGGGTGCTACGTGGTGGTATACAAGAGAGTGTGGTTGTGTCAGTTCCACTGTTTACCAGATCCATGTCACCGTAACACTCAAAAGAAGCAAACATATGTATTCCATTTGTGGATAAAAACCAACATTGCTAGGAAAAACATAGCACCATGTAGTTTCTTTGTGTTTGGAAGCTGATTGTGTGTTTGACCTTAGAGAGAGAACAGTGTCCAAGAGTTTTCTCTATTTGGGTGGGTACTGTGATCGCTGTTAGATGCATATAAGTATTCATGTGTTTAGTTAATTTTTGTGTTAAACATTTTTACCCTAAATTATGGCGTCAGAGTGCTTCCCAATCTTTTTCTGTACAGAATCAGGCAACTCTGATAACCATGCTATCTCCTACTTGCACACACATCTTGAAAATGAATGGAAATTGAATTGGGCCTGCTCCATTCAGACACCATGGTCCTAAAATTAGAGAAGATCAAAGGGTAGTGATTACTTGTTCTGGGGAGATCTATAAAGCTTTTAAAGTAAATGGGAGCCTGCAATCCCTCTACGAAAGCCAATCTCTAATTACCTTAGTACAGGTGAGTTGAGTTGCCTCTTGTCACTTGTAATATTGGTGCTCAAAGGTAATTATTACAGCTGAGTTGTGACATCATTATGCCTGATGCCTGAGCCAGCAATTAATGTGTAAGAATCTCCACACACGCACACAACAGCAAAGAACTCTTCAACATCATCAAGGAGTTTGCCCAACCCACCAGCAAATCGACGGACATTCCTCCCTCACAAGACTTCTGCGACAAACTCAGCACCTTCTTTCACCACAAAATCAAGAGCATCTACGACAACTTCGACGAAGACAACCAACACACTGAACCCCCGCCAACCACCCCAGACACCCGGAAGCCAGCGATTGACAACTGGACAGCCCTCACCACTGAAGACACACTGAAGACAATGAAGTCAATCCACTCTGGGGCCCCCACGGACCCCTGCCCCCACCACATCTTCAACAGAGCCGCCGACACCATCGCACCCATACTCCCCCATACCATCAACCGCTCCCTGGCGACCGCCTCGTTCCCCGACGACTGGAAACACGCCGAGGTCAACTCCCTCCTGAAGAAACCCTCGGTGGACCCCACCGACCTCAAAAACTACAGACCCATCTCCCTGCTCCCGTTCCCAGCGAAAGTCATCGAGAAAGCCATCAACAGCCAACTCGCCACATTCATCGAAGAGCACAACATCCTCGACTCCTCCCAATCCGGCTTCAGAAAAAACCACAGTACAGAAACCGCCCTCCTCGCCGCAACAGACGACATCCGCACCCTACTGGACAAAGGAGAAACAGTAGCCCTCATCCTCCTTGACCTCTCAGCGGCGTTCGACACAGTCTCTCACCGCACCCTAATACGCAGACTCCTCGATGCAGGGATCCAGGACAAGGCCCTCGAATGGATCCGCTCCTTCCTCTCCGGCAGAACGCAGTGGGTCAGACTCCCCCCTTTCCTCTCGGACCCTACACCAACCACCTGCTGAGTACCTCAGGGGTCCTCCCTCAGCCCTACGCTCTTCAACGTCTACATGGCTCCACTCGCCCCCATCGTCAGAACCTACGGACTCAACATCGTGTCATACGCAGACGACACCCAACTCATCCTCTTCCTTTCCAACGAACCCATCACCGCCAGACACAGCTTTCGAGAAGGCATGGAAGCCGTCGCCAAATGGATGAAAAACAGCTGCCTACAACTAAACACCAACAAGACAGAATTACTCTTCATGGGCCCAAACACCGATGCCTGGAACGACAGCCGGTGGCCCCCCGCCCTCGGAAACCCGCCCACCCCCACGGACCACGCACGCAACCTGGGAATCATCCTGGACTCCGAGCTCAAAATGGACCGCCAGATCAACTCCGTCTCATCCTCCTGCTTCCACACCCTCCGCCTCCTACGTAAGACCTTCAAATGGATCCCCCTCGAACACAAAAAGACCATCATTCATGCCCTGGTCACCAGCAGACTCGACTACGGCAACACACTCTATGCCGGAATAAACAAAAACCTCACCCGCAAGCTACAGAACATCCAGAACGCCGCCGCAAGACTGGTCCTCAACCTGCCAAGACACTGCCACATCTCCCAGCACCTGCGCACACTCCACTGGCTCCCCATCAAGGCCAGAGTCACCTTCAAGATGCTCACCCATGCACACAAGGCCCTCCATGACACCGGACCAGCATACCTGAACAGCCGACTCAATTTCCACGCACCCCAAAGGACCCTACGATCAGCCCAGCTCTCCTACGCCATGGTCCCCCGCACCAGAAAGACCAGATCGGGAGGACGCTCCTTCTCCTTCCTCGCGGCCAGAGCCTGGAACGCCCTTCTGCTCCACCTCCGACAGACAACATCGCTTCCCATCTTCGCAAGAAACCTCAAAACCTGGCTCTTCGACAGACCCTCTCCTTGATGGACTGGAACCTGCACCCACCCCCCAACCCCCAGCGCCTTGAGACCCTTACAGGTGAGTAGTCGCGCTTAACAAACACCTGATTGATTGATTGATTGATTGATTGAAATTAGGTCACAGAGCATAATTACATGTTGAGTTTTAACAATGAAATCAATAACTATCTTATTTTTCTTCTGACATGTTTTGCTAAAACAAACAGTGATTGAAAGAAAGAATCTGTTTAGTTAACATTTTTTTTGCATGACATAGCTCATTACATAAAAAAATGAATCTGCCTCCATGTTGCTACACATTCTGAGGTGAAACATTTTTGATCTGACTACATTAAACTGCTGCTAATATCTTTGTTGTTCAGTTTTTCAATACATACTCAGCTTTTATTATTAAGTTCTGCAAACATGCTATGTCTTTCATATGAAAGGAGAAGACAAATTCAATTCTAGCAGAAAAAGAGTAATGGTATGACCAGGTCTTATAAGGAAACAGATTCCCCCTGCTGTGCATTAGAAAGGCGATTGTAAGTCACCTCAGAGTTCCATGAACTTAGGAAGGAACTCAGCCTTATATCTCTATTTGGTCACAGAACTGCTCACAGTTGTACGTATTGAAGGGGGTGAGAACCTACCTCAAATAGCAATCACAATCAGGGTGACCTACAAATGTATCTTAATAAGCCTGTGCCTAACCCTCTGGTAGCTTTGCCCAAAAGCAGTCAGGCTTAACTTAGAGGGCAGGTGTAAAGTATTTTTGCAGCACTCAAACAATAATAAAGTGAAGACACAATTGAAGGAGAATTCCAAATCAATTTAGCAAAATAGAGGATATTTTATTAAATAAATTGACACCACAATGACAACAATCCAATCAGTAGTACCAGAGATATGAGTTCTTAAATCTTTAGTTAAAAAATCTAGCCAAAGGTGCAACAGTATCTGCGGGTATCTGGTCATGGGGGACCTGGACAAAGTTACAATTTCATGTTGACTGCGATGGAGGTTCATCGCGCTGGAAGTTTTACCTTCTGACTTTGATGCAAAGCCCATGAGGCGTGACCCTGTGGGGCTCCGCAACATCTTGCATCCCGCTGTGTTGCACTGTGTCATGCTGAGTTGGACCAGAGAGGCTCTCAGTAAGGAGCTGCACAGCTCTGAAAGGCTCTTTCTAAGATCCAGTGAAGCCACCAATCAGGAGCTGTGTGTTGCTGCGATGAGAGGCTCTGCGTCACTCTGTGTCGGTTCTGGTGAAGCTGCCAATCAGGAGATACACAGTACTGCGATGCAAGGCACGCATCGCTTTGCACCACTCTGCATCGGACCTGGTGAAACCATCAGTCAGCAGTAAGCACTTCATTCTGACTACAGCCAATGGTCCAGGCCCTTTAGGACAGCATTTAGGAGCCAGGACTCAATCACTTAGAGGCCTGCAGAGAGGGCTGGTTTTGTCTGGTCAGTTGGAAAGCAGGAAAGGCCTCTAGAAGCTTGTTCTGTCCTTGTAGATCAAACAGGAGGTCAGTCAACTGATCCTTGTAGTCACTTCTAGGGTCCTGGAGAAAGGCAATCAAATCCAGTCTTCCTTCATCAAACAGCAGGGCAGCCCATTGTCTGAATCTTTTCAAGTCCAGGAGTGTTCTAATGTTCTGGGGTTCGCCACTTGTATGCCCAGTGCCAGGCTGTGCGTGGGGAACACCCCTATTATCTAACCCTAAATGGTTCTGATCAGTTCTTCTCTTTCTCCTGGAATAGGCTCCAGTCTGGTTACTGAAACAAAGAGTAGGCAGGCCCAGGTGTGAGCTGCATTTGTCAGTGACAAGGTAGGCTTCTTCTGAAACCAGGAAGGGCCAGGTACAGCCCAGGATACCCTTTGAAGTTCAATCAGGGTTGGGGTACAGCCCCTGCCCAGTCAGGAAAACCATTGTCCCTTTGTCCACTCACTTGGAGTAATGCACATCACAACAAGGAGGGCCAACCAACAGTCAGGTGATCCTGGGCACTGTCAGATAGGCACATTTGGCCTTGACAAGAAATTGCCAACTTTCTAAAAGTGGCATTTCCAAAATAATAATTCAAAATCTGGCCTCACCACTAAAGAAGATATTAAATGATGATTAAATTGTGTGGAATAAGTAGCTTTTATACAGTTCCCAAACTCAATTTAGCTATTAGTCAGTGTAATAAGGTACACCAGTGCTCGACTATGGGAGAGCTAGCCTTGCTGCTGTGCAAAATGACTTTGGAGGTTTTTCACTGCCAGGTCATGTAAAACAATAAATATCCATTTAATTCCTACTTTTTAAATACAATGCACCCTTCCCTCTGAGTCTTTAGGGCCTACCATAGGGGTAACTTATATGCGTTAAAAAGGAAGGTTTAGGCTTGGCAAAAGGTTTAGTTTTCCATACCTAAATGGCAGTTTGAAAACTTTTACACAGGCTGCGGTGGCAGTCCTGCAGGTATGTTTTACAGTACTACTTTATTGGGTGGCACAATGAGTGCTGCAGCCCATTAGCAGCATTTATTCTATAGGCCCTGGGTGCATGCAGTACCATACACTGGGCACTTATAAGTAAATTAAATGCACCAATCAGATGCATACCATATACCGACTATACCATGATTGGAAGGGGAGCAGAAGCATTTTACTACTGGTTAGCAAGGATGAAGTGCACAGAGTCCTAATGCCAACTAAAACTGGTTCAGTAAAAGAAGGCAACAATCTAAGATGAACCTGCAAAAAGTGAAAAATTCCATCACTTATGCAGACTACAGTTAAATATTGTGACATTTGCAGTAGCTGTAGATCAGTATCTTTACTGAACGCAGACCGACATTACTGTCTTCTTCGTGGACAAAAAACTGGAAGGAGGGATTGGAGCCCATATTAGTAAAAATAAAGTTGGCCATATTGGAAGTAGGTATGTAGATAGTAATGTTGGTGTTATTTTTAGTTTAAGTACTGTTTCCTTAATAACATGGACATTTTTCAAGCGAAACAGTAATGTTGTGGAGTACAGAACTGTGTGTTCCTGACATGAGCAGAACTAGGCCTCAATTATGCATCGACTACATCTTGGATTTAAAATTAGCGATGTTTTCACTTCTCATTGATGCTGCACACAGTACAGTGGGTACTGATGCTTTGTGGTGACACACTGTTGCTGAAGCGCTTTGGAGGAAGTTTTTTAGTTAAATTCTTGTTCTCTAAGGTCTCTTTCTGCTCTCTGATTGTCAGCCTGTTCATTCAGAACATGCTATTGTGCTAACACATCAGATGTCATATGTCCGAGAAAGATTCACTAATATTCATTTAGGGGGAGAGTGCTAGGATGGTGGTATTATATGATATTTTTATAATGCTGTATTATGATTTGATAGTTGACACGTGCTCACCCTATGCTGGCTCTTCGATTTCCATTGCTTTCTATTGTGAATTTGGAATAGATTTTGGGGGTGCACCAGAGTTCTTCGAGAAAGTATTCCTGGTCTCCAGGGATGCTGCCCACTTTTCCATTGATTTGCTGCATATTCTGGACTTGAAATATTTTCCAGATTTCACTCATGTTGCACGTTGCAGCTATTTTAAAGAATTTCAGAGCTTTATGCTTATGACTGAAATATTATGCATTTTGATTGACTTTGATATATTTTTGCCTTTTGTGATTCAGTTTAATATTTTAATAAACCTTCATGTTTTCAAAATTAATAATGTTGAGTCTCTCTGAGTCATATTCTTATGATTGCCATTTGAAATGCTGCTTTGAATTTTGTATTTAGGGGCACATTTGCATATGTATTCATGAGGACAACAACGTCCCCAACCCCACATTAGGCACATTATTTCTAACATAACAGAATATCAGAAATAGCACCAACAGTTACATCAAGTTGCTCTCTAACCTTGATTTCTAACATCATGTGAACATAGATATCATGTGAACGGAGGCACTACTGTAAGGCCTACCTCCTCAGTACTACTGATTGGATTTTTGCTGTTTTGGTCTAATTTTTTAATGAAATGTAAGTATATTTTTCTAAATTGGTGTGGAATATTTCTTATGTTGTGTTTTCATTTTACTCTATTTCTCCAAATTGGTGTGGGGTATCTTTTTGTGTTGTGTTTTCACTTTATTGCTGTTTGTGTGCTAAAAAAATATTTATCACAGTGCTTCTAAGTTAAGCCTGATTGCTTTTGTGCCAAGCTAACAGAGGGTTGAACACAGGTTAATTTAGTGACTTTTGTGGTTCACCTAGACAAGTATTGTGGTTGTTGCTTGAGAAGGGTTTTCCTCTCCCCCAATCAAAAACCCAATTTTTCATAAGAGTGTTTTGTTGTTATTGAATCCCCATCTCAAAGCCTCCCTACTGGCCTGTCGGTGAACTGTTCACAGTGTAGTGGAGCTTTCTTGGTGAATGTCCTTACTCCCTCTTATTTGGCAGGCACACAAATGGAAAACAATCATTTCTGACAGGTCGAAAAGTGATGTAGCCTGATTGACAATGTGTTTGTTTCTCATAAACATAGCCCAAAGCAGGAGTTTGCTTCTGATAAACAAACAATCAATGAACTTTCGTGTCGGGCCAGTGGCGTAACGAAACTTGAGGGTGCCCCCCCTGCAGGGTACGTGGATGGGCCCCCTCCAGACTCAATCTGGAGCTCTCCAGCCGAAGTGCGGGGCTGAGGGGGCCCCTTGGAGGTTGGGGCCCCCCCTGCACCGCGGGGGCTGCGGGGGCCTGTGTTACGCCCCTGGTCGGGGCTTTCAATAATTTTTCCTGCCTGGTTCGTCAATTCTTTGCATTGTGGACCTGTGGTAAAAAATATATGTCCAAAAGCCCAACATAGGATGAGATTTGTGACATATTGGTGCAGTATTTTGATGGCGAATGGTCCTTAAGATTATAGGTTTCTGATGTTGGAGCTAGTTTGGACTCTTTCATAGGAATCCTAGATATGTGCCCACTTCAAAATGAGATGGTGCAACCTAACTTGTGGCGCAGTGAGAGCCCCAAACTCTAAATTATCGACCAGGTGTCTTGCATGAAATATTTCAAAACATTTCTCTTCTTGGCATATGTAGCCCCAGTGTTGTGTTGTGCTGTTTATTTCAGTTCCGGATCCAATCATAAAACATTAGCATGACATTTGTTAGTTTGTAACAGGAGATGTGAAATCGGGCATGGGTGTGTTCACAAATGCACGTGCAATGGACTCCAATGTCTTAAATGAAGGGTCCATTATGTTGTGTGCAAATCTGAAAAGTGTGATAGGGGAGTGGGGTTGAAGTCAAACAATACTATTTCAACCACTTGAGTATGATTACCTTGATACAAATTGCACTGAACATAGATGCTTCCTTCTACCCAGTATTACACTGTGCAGTGTGAAAGGTTAGCACACATGGAATTTAGTACAGATTGGTTTAAAGCCATGACACTTTCCTTTTGACAATGAAACAGGGAATTTTGATATAGCCTCCAATCAGGAAGAATTATTCCTTTCATCCCCTTCCCTCTCTAGGAAGCCCTTTGATAGCTATTTCTACTACTTTGTCCCTGTACAACCTTCCTTCTCGTCTCTATGCCAATAGAAGAACCCCTTGCCTCTTATGAGCTTACTAGGGGGCATATTATCAAGAACGGCGTTAAAATTATCGCCGGTTTAGCGGCAGAAAACTGCCGCTAAAGCGGCGATAATGGGCTTGATAATATGCCCTTGAGAACTCCAATAGAAGCCCATGTTCTGGTGTGAACATGGGCTTCTATTGAATTCTCAAGGGCATATTATCAAGCCCATTATCGCCGCTTTAGCGGCAGTTTTCTGCCGCTAAACCGGCGATAATTTTAACGCCGTTCTTGATAATATGCCCCTAGGTTTTAAAGTTTCAGCCTTTAATGTACAGGCCAGGAAGAAAGCCTTTCCCACAATTATGGAGCTAGGCTGTGTGTCACGTTGAAAGATGACTGATCGTGTTGTAAGTCTTTCAAATCTCTATGCATGTGTCACAAGGAAATAAAGTCATGACTGTTCCAATTAGTAGATCCACGTATGTATCGATCCATTCTCCTTAATAGGACCTTGATGTGATAATGCCATTATAAAGTTAATGATTTAGAAGGTAAAAAAAACACAACTCGTAGAACACGAGCTGATGTAAAAACAACCTTTTCTAAACACCCAATGACAGATGAAGTAATGCACACTAAAGACTGACAAGAACAAAATGACAATGTACATGCATTTCCCAGTGTCTACTTTATTACATTTTAATTAACAATATATTATGTTTGCCTTGCTTCACCATTCTTTAGTGTCACTTGGCACTGAGCAGTTGTGGCAGGTACATTTCCGACAGCAAACAATGTCAGAAGTCACTGGAAATGAAGAAATTAGAGACACACTTTTATACAAGGATTGCAGCCACTCTGTATTATAAATGCTAGTTTTATATTTAGTAAGACAAGTTGTATGAACATTAATGACTGTATGGCATCACTTTTATGTATTTTTACTTGTTTACATAGTAAGTGTTGTAACACACTACATGTGTCGCTTTCGGCCACAGGCAGCAGGCACGAAGACCTAGGCCCCGATTATGAGTCAAGCAAAATTCCCCTCTCCATGAATCTGAGTGAGCCAGTTTTCCCACACCCTTTTTTGCCAGGTGTTGATACTCCGGACCTAATGTAACCAGTATTTCGCCCAGAAAAATCACATGAGACTTCCTGCAGCAGCAGCTAAGCCCCTTTCCCCATTTCTTTTCTGGCATAATGTAACTTTCCCTTCCCTCCACTACTACCAACAACGCCCTCCCCTCACTACCTACTCCACAAAGAGACTGCAGCATATATTTACCAACTGCTAACAAGGGGTGATAATGTATGCATGAAACCCCATTGAATTGGAAAATCCGTTTCCACACAACTATCCCCCATTCTATGCCGTTTAACTCATAATTGCACGGATCTAGGATGGTGTTACCACGTAGTAAATTGTGCATGCATAGTTTTCACCGAGCCGGAACTGTGCAACTTGTAAGCTGCCCTAGTGTCCTCTAACTACAGTGATCTGTGAGGAGGTCGTTGAAGGGTTGGCAAAATGTCAGTTCTGTAACGGGATTATCATGTGAACTGAAAATGGAGAGGAGTCAATTCCTTCAAGAATACAAGTCAGAAATGTCTTAGATAAGATGTTGTTGTTTTCTGAGGCCTGGTCGTAATACACACTCTTGTAGGTGAGGTAAAGATGAAACAGGTTTAATGCTGAAGGAACTGCATCACCAATCAATTTGACATCGTGCTGTCTCAGTGCCAAATGATGCAGAAAAAATAATTATATTGTGTCTATTGGTGAATAAGAAGCAGAAGGTTCCAGGCAGCCAGATTATGATAACGTGGTACTCATTTCTATATATGACATACACATTAAAAGACTGGTTTAAGACATTGGGGCTGGTCTCGTTCAGGAAGTGGTGTATCAAGGTAGTCCTTGAGGAGAGTGGTTTCAGGCCTTTCCTGAACTTGAGATAGTTTGGTTAGATGTTCAATTGGTTTCTCAAGCACTCGAAAGACCAGGAATTGCTAAGGACAGTTTCTCTGCATTTAACTCATTTGGGTTTTTACTGGCACAGTGAAGCAGAGTAGACTTTTTGAAAAGTAGGTTTTCAGGGGTAGATAGAAGGAGGTCACCTTTTACTGGAAGTGTGGGCCTCTCTTTCTAAAAGGCCTTTTGCAGGTGCATAATACCTTTAAATGAAACGGTTTCTATATTGAAAGCCAGTGTAGTAGTTTTAGAGCTGAGGTGGTGTGGCCATGCATTTTAGATTTAAACACCTTACTGTCTATTGTTCTTTTGTGTTTGGAATTCTGATGCTTCAATGTAAACAAGGCCCCTAATAATTGTATAACATTGATCTGAGTAAGAAGAACATTTTTACTATTAATTACAAGCCTTAATACATTTAACTTTTTTGTTGAATATGGGACATGACTAAGCAGTGGAGGACATATGAAATGATATGCCATGTTAATGTTGATTACCACAGTTTTTCAAATGTTATGACATGGCCAGCCAACCAGAATGTTTTCTTTGTGATATAGCTACTGTTGCAAGTCTAAAAAGTGAGCTTACCTCCCTGCTCTTCAGAAGTGCTCTGCTTCTTAACCCAACACTCCCTCCCTGAGGGGTAGATTCAGCTCTCCATATGGAAGTGGGTAAACAGCCTTCAACATTATTGCAGCTGAACAACTCCAGCTCTTTCGTCAGAAACTGCTCTCCCTCAGTTACTTTGCTGGCCCCTCCTTTTTTATACTTAGGGATAAATGTAACTTTTGTAGCGTGTTCCTCAGCACAGGAGCATGCAGATGAATTACGTCGCGAGAGCTGTGGTCAAACATTATTTTATTTTTCATCATACACTCAATCAATCAATCAGGGTTCGTAAAGCATGGCTACTCACCCGTGAGGGTTTCAAGGCACTGTGCCCCACACTCACACACTGCGCATTACATCATACTTTCTGATAACCACACCCTAACACCTCCTTGCATATTACGTACTTCCTGTTCAGACTTTGGCCAGAACCACGAGGGTCCTAGTGTGCATAATATCAATATGCTACATCTCCCCCTTTGTTAAATAAAAAGTGGCAGACATCACTAAAAACACATTTCCTCAATTAAACGCTGAAGTGCTCATACTTGTCTGCTGGCTCGGGTGATCTGAGGTGATTGAGGCATCCTATGATTGGGCAATGGTGACATAGGCTCAGGCGATTGAGTCGGACCTGCTGGCGGGCTCACCCCACGAGTGGTTTCAGGACTCAATAAATGTTGTGGTAGGTGTTTAACATGTGATGTGTCCCGAGTGATACGCTGTCACACTATGTCCCGTGCACGCCACAACTGTTAAAGGATCAACGGCAAAAGGAGTGTCTGTTTTTCGTCTTCGTCTCCACTTAACCAGTATCCAGTCTCCTTTGTTAAAGACTCTTTTATGGGCATGGAGATACTGATCTGCATACGTTTTCATTTTCTGTTTCCGAGTTGCGTCATTGTCTCGAACCTTGTCAGTATTCACTGATCGACCTGGAGTCCATTGAGGTAGTATTGTTCTGGTGGCTCTTGCAAATAGCAAGGTGGCTGGACAATAGGGTCAGAGGTACAGATCAATTTCCCCATGGGCCTCGTTGATTGACCCTTTTGATAGTGCTTATGAATCGTTCAACTACACCATTTGCTTAGGGCCAGAGGGGTGTACATTCTTGGTGTTTGACGTTGAGTCAGACACGAAATTCTTTGAATACTTTGCTGTTAAAGGGCAGGCAATTATCATATTTAAGGATTTTGGGGATACCCCATGTTACAAAGATGTCATCAAGCCAGTCAATGACTTTGACATGGTTTGTTGAAGATAAGTCTTCCACTAAAGGAAAACGTGATTATTCATCTATGAGTACCTTGAGATGGTAACCATTTCCTAAAGGCTCAACAAAGTCAACTGCAACCCTCTACCAAGCATGAGCAGGAAGGTAAGATATTGTCATTGGGTGCTGCGTCACCTTGGGGGACAAACAATTGCAAATGCTGCACGCCTTCAGCTCCTTCTTGACTCGCTCATCTAGCCGAGGAAATAACACTCTATTTCTAAAGACTCTTTTGGTGGCTACGGTTCCACAGTGTTCTTCATGGGCCACTTGATGACCCACTGTCTTAGGCTTCCAGGTTTGATGATTCTCGAGCCTGGTAGTATTACACCTTCTTGGGTGAGTGCTAACTCATCCTGTACATTTTTGTACTTTTGGAATTCAACATTATTGACAGGGGGCCAGGTACTTCTCCTCCATGATTGTGTGGTAATAAGTTCTTTGAATATGGCATCAATGACTTGTTCCACAGACAGAATATGGCATCAATGACTTGTTCCACAGACAGAGACGCTGGTGTACTGGATCTCACAAAAAAAGTTGAGATATGCTTTAGCTGTCTTGTATGTCGAACTGTGATGACTTAGCGACACTTGTGAAAAGTAATCTGCTGGGTTTTGATTCTTCCCCAGTTTTTGCACAATCTCATAGTCATACTCTTCCAGTCTTAAACACCAACTCTTGATGTGAGGGGGCATCTTAGGCTTCAGGTTTCCAAAAACGGTAAGTAACGCTTGGTGATCCATGATGACAGTGAATCATTCTCTATTGAGGAATACATGAAAATGTTGGCAGGCCCACACCACAACTAGACTCTCCTTCTCCGGCTGAGAGTAGGCACATTCTGTTTCAGACAGGCTTTGATTGGCATAGGCCACAATGTGTCTTTGAGCATTCAGATGGACGTTATTCTGAGCAAGGATTGCCCCTTGCCCCATCGGGCTTGCATCAACTGTTCATTCAGTATGTAACTTGGGGTTGAAGTAGGCCATTTCAGTTACATTTTCAATCACATGTTTAATGTCTTTGAAACTCTGGTTGTATTCCGTACACCACTGAAACAGTACATTTTGCGTTGTCCAGTCTCTCAATGGGGCACTCACTGTAGCAAAGTTGTGAATGTATCTTGAGCAATAACTGGACATGCCTAAAAAGGATCGCAGCATGGAAACATCCTTGGGGAGGGAAGTAAGTGGATGACAGTGCTTGCACCTTGTCTGGGTCTGGAGTCATTCCCCAACAGATAATATGTCCCTTAAAAACTTGAGTTTGATTTTGTGAAACTCACACTTTGCGGCATTCATAGTCAGACATGCATCAGCAAGAAACTGGCATACCTGGGTTAGGGCTTTTTTGTGTTCTTTCTGTGTTTTCCCAAAAAACAGTATGTCATCACTGTAATTGAAAGCATGTGTAATAGGTTGAATCACTCGGCAGGTAACATTCTGAAATATCTCAGCAACCGAAGATACTCCAAACCTCAGTCTCTTATATCTGAACAAACCAACATGAGTCAAAAAAGTAGTAATGTACCTGCAGTTCTCCTCCAACTCGAGTTGATGGTATTCTTTATTCAGGTCAAGATGGGAAAACATTTTGGCTCTATTCAATTGCATGATCATGTCTGCTAAGTGTGGACTTGGTGTCTCTCCCTCTCAATGGCTTTGTTTGCCTGGCTCATATCAATGCAAATGTGCACCGCACCGCTACTGTCCTTTTTGGTACTACTACTATGGGCGAAACCCATGGCCTGGGGCCTGTGGAGCGTTCAATAATGTCATGTTTTAAGAGCGCTTCCAACTCTTTCTCTACGGCTTCTTGTAGATGAAAAAGCAACTCTACGGTGCCGCTGAGCAACAGGGTGAATGGCTTCATTGATATGAAGCTGTACTTTCTTTTTCTTGAGTTTTCCAAAGGCCATGGAACAACAACTAGAATCAGCTTGTGATCTCAGACTGATCACAAAGGTTGTAGTTGAGGGATATCAAACCCATGTCAAAAGAGGTGGCAATACTGAGGAAATAGGCACTCGACTAAGTCCCTCGTAAAACATGAATGGTGGTGCACACTGATGGTTTTCTGTGTCACATTATCGCTGTGAAAGACCCTTGGCTTTGCAATGGCTCAGAAGTGGCCAAGGTGTATACCTTTGTGGCTGATGGAGTGAAATGAGGCACAGGGGATAGACTGTTAAATTTTTCCTCCGGCATGATATTAATTGATGCACCACTGTCTATGATGAAAGTTATTGGGTCATTGTACACTTTCAAAGTGATTTTGGGACAGAGTTCAAATGAAGTTTGTCGCTTTGTGTGGTGAGCTTTCTTTGAACTGTGATCTTCTTTACAGACAGCTAACCCCTCATGTGCACGGCGTCCTTTATTAGATATCGTCAGTGCACACCCAGCTTCTCCGCTGGTACCCAATAGTGACGTTGAAGAACCTTTGTACGATGAGCTTGAAGACGATTGAATCTTGTCTGGTTTCTACTTGTCGTAACTGATGTTACTTTTTGGTTTTAGGGACGTGGGGAGAATGCTTCTGGAATGTTCTTGCATTCATATTTTCTTGCCGTCGTGACCCACTAGATTTTTCTTTGGCTCAGCACACAGTTATGAAATGGTTCTCTTTCCCACAATGTTTGCAGACTATGACTGGACATTTACCTTTATGAGGAAACAAAAATCCACATTGGAAGCATAGCTTTGTTTCCTTTGAAGACATCGACTTATGTGTATCTTGTTTATGCTTGTACTTGTTTTTCACAGTCAATGCCAATTCATTGTGTGCAGTTCCTGCTTCCTTGTCAGCAGCGTACCGGTCTCCTCATTCTTCTGCTCTTGCAGTCATAAGCATTTTCTCTAGACTTTGTGTTTCTTACAGCATGCTCCTTCTAAACGAATCTGAAAGGCAGCCACCAATGGCTAGTAGGCACATGGCTTCTTCATCTGTGAAGTCACAGAACTTGCAATGTTTAATGATTGCATCAAGTCTTTCAACAAACTCGTCCATTGCTTCATCAACCTGTTGTTATCCTTGGTTGAAGATATACCTTCAATAGTCGACATTCGGCATTGGATTGAACTTGGCGTCCAATGCTTCTTTTACCTTTTAGTACGATTTTACATCAGTATGTGATTTTCTTTAGAACTTCTTTCACTCCATCACCTGTAAGGTTTTATTAGCTATTTGATGATCTCCTTGTTATTTTCTTCCTCTAGCAAATCTATAAAGTCATCAAAATGTTTTGATCCATGCAGCCCACCTGGCACCAATGTTGTGCTTCTTAGAAGTGTCAAAAGGTGGTGGTGGCTTCAGGAAGACAGCTGCATTGTATTTTGCGCTCCCTTCTGCCGCCATTGAGCGCATGTGCTGTTCAGACAGCTGTCACCATGCTTCTGCAAACATGAGCCTTGTGCTTGAACCTAGGTTGCAGAATGCTTCAATCGTTTTTCATGGTGAGTAAGTTCTCTGTTTCTCGTACCTTGTTGTTGCTCTTGTTATCTTTAGCTTCATCTGAATAACTGTTCTGTATTTGAGGCACAGCGCAGCATCTCTGTTGACCACCTCGTCGGCTGGAGCAGGGCTTTGACTCCACATGTGCCAGTCACAGAACGCTCTGCATTGATTCTGAGCACATGTGGCATGCACAAGCAGTTTGCTGTTTTTTTGCAAACTCTCAGGGAGCGCAGTCATGTCTTCTTGGCACGTATCACCTACTCGTCACCAGTTGTAGCGTCTCCCTAGTCTAGGAGCATGCAGATCAATTATGCCACACAGGAGCTGCTATCCAACAATACTTGATTCTTCAGCATACACTCACACACAGTGCATTACATCATACGTTCCGTTAACCACACCCTAACACCTCCCTGCATATTATGTACTTCCTGTTCAGAGTCTGCCCAGAACCACAAGGGTCCTAGTGCGCATAATATCAATATGCTACAATTTTGTTTCTTATTTCTACTTTACAATCAATATTAGTTTTTACATTCCATTCCCCCAGGTGAATGAAAAGAACAGTCTAGCACAGTGTGACAAAGGGAGAGCAGGAGTTGATGTAAGTGCTGGAGTTACACTGCTGCAATGATGCTGCAGACATTTTAACCCCCTTGTCCAGAGAAAGCTGAATTCATGGCTAGGAGCAGGCTTTGGTACAAATGACCTTATTGCCTGCACTGGCAGGCACAATAGCACAACATTAACTTCCCCTCATTAGAGGCCCTCCCCTGCAAGTCTGGGCCATAATTGCAGCCAAGGTAATTAAAAACCATTATTGTCCACAGGTGCAGGCAATAATGCCCAATTATTATCTTTGAGGGCCATTTAGAGTTTTGCGCAGCAGGTGAGTTGTCAAAGATTAAAGTGTAGGGACTAGAGGGTTTGTACCAGTTGAGGCTCAGTTGCTTCTGCCAATGGAAACACTTGGTATTAACCCTGTGATATCCTTTCCACCATAAGGTCACCAGTTCATAGTGATGGTCTACCCATTGAACTTAGGGAGGGAGGCCATTGTGAGAATTTCCTGCTAGTAATGCCATGTGAGGATTGGCAGTCACAGAAGGGAAATCAATCAATTGTTATAAGGAGAAGGGAGATATCTCCCTGTGCATCAGGGACACTACTTTGTGTTTTTAAAAAAGAAAATCCCTCTTCAGTAGTTTATTTTGGAAAACAAAAAATATTTTCTGAGAAGGGATAAAACAAGATGGCTGTTGCTTAGAAAAGTGCTTTATCTTCTGTGTAACCACACCATTGGCATCTGAATTGAAGGGAGGGAAAACTCAGGCAGAAGGGGATCTCATAACAGATTAAGAAACCAAAATGAAAGCCCCAGCTAACCTGCCAGCCAACCATAAATGACCCCCTTTATGTTCATAGCTACCTTACCACCATTCTATGTTTGATACTGGGTAAAGAGAAGCACAGTGGTTTAAAATTTGCAAAAGTGTGATCAATCAAGCAATCAATTTGTATAGTGCAGCACTGTCAACCCTAAGGGTAACTGGGAGCTGTGGGTGCGATGTCTCCATCGAAGAGCCAGGTCGTGAGTTTCTTTATGAAGTCCACCAGGGAGGGTGCTGTTCAAAGGTAGAGGGGCAGGTCGTTCCAGGTCTTGGTGACAATGTAGGAGAAGGAGCATCCCACTGCAACGGATGTGGAGGGTGTGTGCACGGGTCAGTGAGGAGAAGCACACGTGTCTTGGTGGTAGATGGAAGTTCAGTCGATGGTTGATGTAGCCTGGTCCTTGATCGTGTAGAGCTTTGTTGGCGTGTGTGAGGATCTTGAACTAGCATCTCTTCTGGATGGGAAGCCAGTGGAGGGTTTTGAGGTGGGCAGTGATGCGGGTCCATTTGGGGAGGTTCAGGATAAGTCTGGCTGCAGCATTGTGTATGATCTGGAGTCTTCTGAGGAGCCGGGTGGAGATGCTGGCAAAGAGAGCATTGCCGTATTTGAGGTGGCTTGTATCGAGGGCCTGAGTGATGGTCTTTTTGGTGTTGACTGGGATCCATCTTAAGATTCTGCAGATCACGTAAAGGGTGTGGAAGCAGAAGGAGGCAACTGCATTGACTTGTTGTTTCATGGTCAGTTTGCTGTGAAGGATGATGCCTAGGTTGCAAGCATGGTCTGTTGGTATGGGAATTGGTCCGAGTTCTGCTGGCCACCAGCTGTGGTCCCATATGAAAGTGTCCTTCCCATAGATCAGCACTTTTGTCCTGTCAGAGGTGAGTTTAAGATAATTGTCTCTCATCTAGCAGTTGGCTAGATTGGTCATGGAATTGCAGAAGTTGGTTCTGGTGGTGGAGGGGTCTTTGGTGAGTGAGAGGGTAAATTGAGAGTCAACCACGTATGAAATGATGTTGAGGCCGTGGGATCTGATGATGTCTGTGAGGGGAGTAATGTAGGTGTTGAACAAGGTGGGGCTGAGGGATGATCCTTGGGGTATGCCGCATATGATTTCCTTGGGTTCGGAGGTGAAGGGAGCTAGCCGGATGCTCTGTGTGCCCTGTAAGGATGTTCTGTGTGCCCTGTATGTAAGGAGAACCCCTTGAGGGTGTTTTGCTATTTACTGATGTTGTTGAGTCTGTTGATGAGGGTGTGGTGGGAGACAGTGTAAAACACAGCAGAGTGGTAAAGGATGATCAAGGCCACTGTCTCTCCGCAGTCAAGGAGGTTTCTGATACCGTCTGTGTCAGCGATCAATGCAGCCTCAGTGCTGTGGTTGGCACGGAATCCTGATTGGGAGGTGTCAAGTAGGTGGTTTTGTTCCAAGAATTTGGTGATCTGTTGCTTGATGGCCTTCTCGATAATGGCAATGCCCATGCCATGTTTGTTGGTGTGGTCACTGTGTATCATCTTGTAGCCTTCGGGCATTGTGTTGGCAATGTCGGGGTTTGAGAAGTGGTTGATAAGGGTGAGTAGGGGAGGGGTAATAACAGAAGTTTAAAAATGGGAGATTTCCAAAGAGCCTAAATAAGAAGCTCTAATTAGTGGCTCACAGTAATTCCTGCACCCTGCACAAATCAATATCATTGTAAGCATCCATCAGTTGAGGTAACATTTCCTGATTTAAATGAGACCAAAACAATCTGTCAATGCCAATGGCAGTCATCTCAGATGGAGTTAAAATCCTACCACCAGAGCCAATGAACTACCCTAATTATTGACATTTCGCTCAAAGCTCCCTTTGAGGGCTTTCAACATTTCCAGGCATACTGGTTCAATGGAAAGGAGCGACTTGTACAGTATACGAGATTTACCATAGTACAGCAACTTAGCACAGATTACGATCTTAACAATATGCATTATGCATATATGCATATATACTAATAGTACTAGGTTCTAGGTAAAAGAGGAACAAGGTAAGAATGTGAAGACTGTACTTGGCACCATAGATTTATTTAGAGAGCATGACATTTGAAGTCAAAACAACTAACATAATTCAGCCTGTATTTGCTCAATAGCTATGAGCCACCAGTGATTTATTGTTTGCAAATATTTCTTCAATCATGGTATGAAAGTGCTTCTCCATCAGGCATGACCATAAGTTATAGTATTATAGAATAAATAGCTAAATATTTCTATCCAGTTTTTCTGAAGTCACCAATGGATGTGTTAATTATAATTAATATAGCAAGATTTATTGAAGGCGTTGATTGTGTTATAAGTGAATCTATTGGTATGGAATAGACTCTACATTGTATGTCTCTAACGATTTTCTTGATAATAATTCAGATTTTAGTATTGTGACTTATCTTAGGGCCAATTTCCTGTATAACAGTTTACCTGAGAGCGTTAAATGGTGGCAACATATTTGTTTGTTTCCATGCCATTTGGAAGTGTTCTCTAAGTGTGCAAGACTAGCTTAAAGCAGAAGACTGCTTCAGGAATAGTCAGATATGTAATGGTGTTGTAATAGATAGCTTCCACGTTTCAGATTTAACAGCTGCGGAGTGATTAGATTTAAAATCAGCAGGTCGAAACTACCTTTATCTAAAAAAACTTCCAAAACTTGTTTTTAGCCAGACTGGTGCATGTTCACAATTTATATTGTATGTAAATGCTTTTTAATAATATGACATAACATACAGATGGCTTTTGATGCATTTGTTGCAGTGGAAGCTTATTCTTTTTTCTCATTTCTGGGCCCAACAATGACTTTATAATCTCGTCACTTTACTCAGATTCTTTATTTCACCCACAGAGGCATTGGTCCTTCAATGAACCTTGCTTCCTCACAGTGAGGTGTGAGAAATCAGGGTGTTGTCCTGTTGACCACCCAATGAGGACCAATAATCAGTAGCCAACTCACAAATCAGTGATCAAGATTAGGTACACTACTCTCAGACTATGACTCTCTCTATCATGCATTAGAAATCAAATAATTAGAAGCACAGTTTCTGCAGAAATAACCGTATGACACAATTAATAAAGACTAAGACAAATCTTTTTTTTGGTTTTTTTTGTTAGTCCTCATTGTGTCTAGTACACTTCCATGAAGGTGGTTCTGGGTTGGGAAGTAGAGTTCCCCTCGCTTTCTAGTGTGGGGGCCCCTTTATTTCCGCTTCCATATTTTGCCGCCTACGGGGGGGAGCTAGACATTATGGCTACTCACTCAAACCATTGCTTGAAGGCCATCGCCTAATCATTGGACTTTCGTGGTTGGATCAAGGTGGCCTTTAAGTATGGTGATTGTGTTGTTCCCAAATGTCCCAGAATGTATGTCTCTTACTTGCCCTCCCGCATTTGTCTAACCTATATACTCTCTGAATTAAGGCTAGCCATTCTCTATGTGTTGGAGGTACGGGTTTCACCCACTTAATACATATTTCTCTTCTAGCCAGCAATATCAGGAAGAAGAGAAGATTCCCACTATTTTTGTCTAGTTTCGGGTAACCTGTGGGGGTATGGCCTATCCCAAAAATAACAAGATCTATGCTTACCTTGACTGGTTGGCCCAAGAGGTTCGAGAGGACCTTACCCGCCTCATTCCAGAACTGCTCGAGCTGGGGGCACTGCCGAAACATATGTAGATCGTCCGCTCTTTCTTCCCCACATTTTGGACAGCTTCTCACCTTCTGTTTGTTAAGCTTGGATAACTTCCTCGGTGACCAGTATGCTCTGTGTGCGGTAAACAGATGGTTTTTTCTCAAGGGGGCGGATTTCACTATACGCCAACATGTAGCCATTGATACTTGCCATCTGTGTGTTACGTCCAGCGTCGGCAGCTCTTTCCCCCATATCTCGCTCGGAGTCGTAAAGTCCTCTTCCCCTGCCTGAATAAGAGCCCAGTACCAGCAAGAGATTTCTTTTTTGGGTATCTTATCTCCCTGGAATGATTACTCTATTTCCCTGGATCCCGTTTCTTCTTCCCCGAGGCTCTTAACCCAGCTCTGTAGTTGGTAGTATTTAAATTTTGCGAGGGTCCCCTTGGGCTTTGTTACTAGGGCATTCCAGTTAGTAATTGAGCTTTGCTCTATAAGTTGGCCCCATTTGTTTATGCCTCCTTCCCTCAGGGGGATAGCTAATATATCCTTAAGACATTCCGGGGTCCCCGGGGATTCCCATATGGGAGCAAAGTCGCTGTAGTAGGGAAATTTCAGGGTACTCCTTATCTGGAACCAAAGCTTTGCGGCTGACCAGAGAGTCTTCAGTTTTATTTTTTTGAAGAATTTGGGGTGCCCAAATTTGTACAGGAAATGACTGCCCTCTGTATCGACTAGTGCCTGCAGGTGTGCGGGGTAGACCTCGTATCTGTCTAGTAATATTCTTGCGTATTTAAATTGGAATGACTTGCAATATTCCAGCAAATCAGAACTTGCTATCCCTTCCTGGTCTTTTTTCCTTCTCAGTTTTTTCCAGGCGATTCTTATCCCCTTCGAGGCCCAAATGAAGCTGCATAGTTCTCCTTGTAATTTTTTCAACCATTCTTTTTTAAATTCCAGTGGTATAGCTCTGAAAATGTACGTGAACTTAGATACGACTGACATTTTTATTATATTAGATTTTCCCATGAAGGTTAGCGGGAGGCCTTCCCAGACTTTTAGAAGCTTCCTTACTTCCCCCAAGATTCTGTGGAAATTTACACTGGTTATTCTTTTAATGTCTTCTACCAAGTCCACACCAAAGTACCTTATTTTTTCTTTCACCAGAGGGCTTTTAGAGTCGTGGTTCCATTCTAGGATTTCGGATTTTGCTTGATTGATCATGTATCCTGAAACACTTCCGAACTGGGCCATGTCCACCTCGATTGATGGAAGTGAAGTCACTAAGTTGCTAGTAAATAACATCAGATCATCGGCATACAGTGCCACTTTTTTCTCCCAGCCATGATATGTAAATGGAATTTTCTCCCGATTTCTTCTTAATAGACATGCCAGTGGTTCTATGTAGAGATTAAAAAGAAGGGGGGATAAGGGGCAGCCCTGTCTGGTGCCTCTCTTGATTGTCATTTTGTCCGTGAGGCTATCGTTAACTAGGGCCGTAGCTTAGGGTTTTTTTTAGATAGATTTTATAGCATTTTGGAAGGTTTCCCCAAGATTATATTTTCCCAGTGTTTTATTCAGGAATGACCAGCTGACTCTGTCAAACGCCTTAGCTGTGTCGAAAGTGAGAATTGATAGCGGGATGTTATAATGAGTTGCTTTATCTATTGCTCCTATTAGCTCATGGGTTAGTGCTTGAATTTTTCTCCCTCTGATGAAGCCTTTCTGATTTTGATGGATTAGGGACCCGGCTACTCTTTCCAGCCTTTTGCTCAATAGTTGTGTATAGATTTTATAGTCCGCATTTATGAGTGAGATCGGCCTATAGGATTCACACTTTGCTGGGTCTTTCCCTGGCTTTATTAGGATGGTAATGATTGCATCGTTCCATGAATCTGGGAGGCCCCTCTGGGCTGAAAAGATTTCGTTTAGGAGTTCTGTCAAGGGGATGGCCAGGACATCTTGCAGGTTAACATACAGCTCGTTGGGGAATGCGTCTGGGCAGGCTGCTTTTCCCTTTTTTTAAACCTTTGATTACTTCTACCACCTCTTCCGTAGTAATTTCCTGGTTAAGCTCCTCTCTTTGATCTTGGTTCAAGGAGGGGAGTATTATTTTTTCTAGGAAGCCAGATGTTTGTTCTGATGTGGCCGGAGACTCTTCGAGATACAGATTTTAAAAGAATCTTACAAACGCCTCTTTGATCATTGGGCCTTCCGAGCCTGTAGGAGGGTTCATTGTCTATTTGGATGCTTGCAACCCTGTTGCGGGTTAAATCTGTTTTTAATTTCCATGCCAATAGCTTTCCACATCCTTCACCGTATTCATAGTGTGATAGTTTGCTTACCTCCCACTTATTTCTTACTATTGCTTCCAGTGTGCCTGAGAGATCCTCCTTCTTTAATTTATTTTCTTCTTCCAGTCATGTTGTTTCATGCAGGGTTTTCCCTTTTGCCAAATCCAAATCCAGTGCTTTAATTTCATTTTCCAGTTGGTTAATATAGGTCTTAGTACTCTTGTGTTTATAAGCTTCAAGGTTTTTTTATTTTCCCCCTGATGACTGCCTTATATGTATCCCAGGCTACTTGCTTGGAGGTCCCTTCCTTACTTATTTCGAAAAAAAGGACTGACTCAGTAGCTAGTGCTTCTGTAATAAGAGAGTCTGTAAAAATTTTGCGGTCCACCGTCCACCTTGAAGGGGGGGAGGTGGTTCTAGGTGAGAGTCGTAGTAGAACTGCCGAATGTTTGGACAGGTGGGCTGGTAAATGTTCCATTTTTGTGTAATGCTGGTCAATCTGCTATCTATAAAAAAAAAGTCTATTCTGGAGGCATGGCTATGTTTCTTATTTTGAAAAGTAAACCGGCAGGCCTTGTCCCCCTTTTCCTTCCAGCTGTCCACAATCCCCAGATCCTTAATGCATAATCCGACCCATTCTCACATTTTAGGCAGGTTCGCGCTGTTTCTAGCAGGGAGTCGATCCTCTTTCGGATTTAAGATTATGTTAAAATCCCCTCCCATTATGATGGGGGACTGGGCACTCAGTAGCTGTGAATAGACTTTTTGGAGCTGGATAGGATCATCCGTGTTAGGCCCATAGTAACCCACTATTGTTTATGAGGTATTATGGATCCTTGCTCTTACAATCGCCCATCTCCCTTTCTTGTCCACCTCTGCCGAATCTATCCTTGCCTTGAATGATTTTTTGAAGAGGATCGCCACTCCTTTCGTACAGCAATCTTTGTTTGTACAGATGTACGTATCTACCCACTTCTGATACTTGATTATGTCTGCCCATTCCTCTTTTAAGAGGTGGGTTTCCTGTAGTATTATTATCTCACTGTCGATTGCCTTCAGATACTCCATTATTTTCTGCCTGCGTCTTTTTATTCTGAGGCCGTTTATGTTCCAGGAGAGGATGTTAACTGTCATTGGGTCTTGTCCTTTGATGCCCTACCAAGGAAGTCCCTGACTCTTATTGCATCTTCTAGGGTCCCTTTTCCTCACTTTTGCACGTATTGGACTGTTTTTTTATTATTTTTTCCCTAACTTGCCCCCCACCCTGTGCAAATTTTTTTCTTTTTTCCATGATTTTCCTCAGGGTTATTTTTCCCTTACCCTTACCCTCTCCCCCCCCGCCCCGGGAGAAGCCTCCCATTTTTCGGTTGGGCAGAGTTCTGCCCTTTTGAGCCCTTCGCCCTCCAGGTAAACAAGATTATAAAAAAAGTTTTTGTTTGTAGGTGTGGCCTTGTTGTTGCATTTTTATATATTCAATTAGGCACTCCACTTCTTTAGGGTCTCGTATGTTGTGCATTTTATCTTCCCACATGATCCGCAGGGAGGCTGGGAGACGCATCTGGACTGTTGCACCCAGTAATTTCAGCTGTTGCATTAACTGGCCTAGTTCCATTGCCTGTCGTGTGTTACTTTAGCGATGTCGGATCTGATTCTGAATGACCAGCCATCTTTAGTGAAGGAGCCTGCCTTTAGAGCTTCGTTGAGGATTCTTTCTTTAAGGACATATGTTTTGAAATTAATTAGTCTTTTCCTTGGGTTTTTTCTCATTTTATTTTTTCCAAATGGATCACGGTGTACTCTTTGGATGTCATCCGCTAGGTTGCTCGCCTTTGCCCAGGGGAATATCTCTTCGAGTAACGTAATTGTGAATTTTTTAATATCCTCCCCTTCTAGACCCTCCGGTATATTAAGCACCCTCAGGGTATTTTTTAAGACAAATCTTAGATAATTTGGTTATTGTATTAAAGGTCCAAAATCAATGCAATAATTAACATTTTAAGCAATTCAGTCATTAGTCTGACAGCACGCAGTATAAAACCACACATTTAGTCAAAGTGAATCTATTGCAGAATAAAAGAATATATAAAGAGGATGGTTCAGATTAGAGTTTCCTACCACCATCAACGGTGAGAGGACAATTCAAAAGAGTTCTCTTAGCATGGTGAAAGGAATAAAATTTGACCGAAATTCCTTTTTTTTTGCACATGTTGGGTTTTGAAAAGGTATGCAAGGTTTCTGGTTTCATTAAAATAGGCCTAGGAAAAAAAACAAAATGTGGCAAAATTGAGTTTTTTTCTGACAAATGTGAAAAAAAGCTGTGCATGAAAGTGTCTCAATGTTTTTCTACAAATGGAATCAACAAAGGGTTTTCTTGGCTTAGAAAGACCTCTTTCTAGCTTTCAAAAACAGAAATAGTAGAAAAAATATATATTTCACCCTCCACATGTTTTGCAATTTTCGTAGTGGTGGCCGACATTTTCAGCTTTTGTGTTGCCTACCTACTTTGAAACAGTGGGAGAATAAGATGTGAAACGCATGAGTGAACTCAGAAAACTATAGAATTCATTAAACAGGACAAAAGTCTGAATTCAACAAGGGTCATTCGAGTAAATCAACCACTGTTTTGCCAAAGAAAGTAATTGTTTAATCAAAAAGTAATAAAAGTAATAAGAAAAAAATGAAAATAGGTGACAGTGTTATTATCTGTATATGTAAGGTGAGCCTGAAGACTTATGTACACAAGTAGTATGCTATTACATCCCTCAGACTCTTCTGGTTCAAGCCATGTTTCTGTTATGAAAAAAAATCAAGTTTCAGATCCAAGGTAAAATCATGAATTTCCATACAATGCCTAGCCGGGCCTCTTATAGTAATCGAGGCTGCATAAAACGTCTGTAGTAGTACGGAAGATAATATGGAGGGAATTTTTTAAAAACATCCTTGGCTGTCTACTGTGACTTCCAAGATGAAGGATTCAAACACATGGGATAATCTGTCCCACTTGAGCCTTCCTCTTTGAGCTGTGTGGGGAAGGACTATTACTTAGAATATTCTGCAGAAATTTGACAAGGGAGACTGGTCTCAGTTCGGACCTAGTTGCAGAGAGCCGCAGACAGGCTTGCTTTTGGTGTGCCTTTATGACACCCTTAGTGCACGCTCCTTGCATGAAGATGGATAGCTGTTGTCCTAACATAGGCACCCAAAAAAGGCACAGGACCAGAATAAGTTTGTGGCTAAAATACTATCTCTGCTTAGCCTCAAAATAGGTTGGTGCCCACAGAAAAACCAGTGCAGGTAGAAGAGAAAAGACTTGCTGTAAAATACATACACACTGGAAATGACTACTCTAACAGCCTGAGAATAAACAATAGTATTGACAGTTTGCAACGTCCCAGGAAAGTTACTAAAAATAGTCATGATAAAAGATAACAGCACTGTTTGTGCACAACAATTTCATAGACCCAATGTACACTAAACTCTTCTAAAAAAGATCACTTTAATGTATACACAAAACATGTTTTGATCTGTGCAGTATCAGGAATGGGGACATTACTTTCAAGAAACCTATCCTGGTTAGGCCAAAACACAGTTCTGAGAACATCTCTGCTCAACCCTTGACAGCAGTCAATCCTATGAAAAGTGCATGCTAAGTTGAAGCAGTGCCATCGATTTTAAAGTACAGAACACCACCCAAAACAATTCCCAATTCAACTGAGAACAATAGGGAAAGACTTGATGTGCAAAAAAGACACCAACACCATCAAAATAGGGAACCTGAGATATCAGTTTTTAAAGTTTAAATGCAAAAAGTACAAAGAAAATGTCAGTGATTCAGGACCTAAGCACCATTTCAGGTCGACCGCAATGAAGCAGAGGTCAGACACACCAAGCAGATTGACTAGGTTTTTTTTTCAACGCAGTCTGCAACTGCTGGAAAATCTTCTGGTCAATCGTACATCCCCTAGCTCCGCAGAGCAGGCTTTGGGGCACGAGGTCTCTCTCCAGCTAGGACTCCCACAGGGTCTAGCCTTTTTTAGTCAACTGGGTTCTCTTAACATGTGTATTTGTAAAGCGCACGTTCACCCTTGGTCATCTTGGCATGAATAACAGATGTTTTTTGTTATCCAACTCAATGGCACTCATTGTATCGACCTCAGAATTATGAAAGGCTGAGTGGACCTGCCGGGATTTGAACCTGTGACCATGAGGTCAAACACAGGCCCCTACAGTCGACGTATTTGTCCACTAAGCCACCACACCCAGCTTGTAGTCAGGAGTCCATCTACTTTATGTGTCCATGAAGCAGGCAAACAGGAAGCCAATCACTTGACCATTGGAGAGCAGTTTGAGTCCCTTTGTGCCAGCCAGACTGAGATGTCCTAGAGCCCTTAAGTACATGTGGGAATCCTCTTCTTCCAGCAGGAGTCAGAAGCCTTCTTCCAGCAAGACCTTCTCAGGACTTCTCAGGTCCAGGAATGTTCTCAGGGGGTGATGTTTGAGCTGCATATTTTTCCTGTGCACTAGCCAATGATTGGAGAATTTCTACCATCCAATCCTAACTATTATCTCCCAGTTCCCTCACACTCTTTAGCAGCACTTTACCCTACAGTAAAACACCCCAGGAGCCTCTGTTTGAAGATAGTTAAACCAAGCTGCCCTCAGACAGCATGTCTTCAGTTCTAACTATGTGGGCTTTCCTTCCAACTGAACAGGGAAAAATATTACTTTTCTCTGCTGTGACTGGAGCCTGTCTGACTGCGATGGTTATGGGAATGACCAGGAGAATCCCTCCTTGGAATCTCAAAGTCAAACAATGTAATGTCAAAGCTGTCCTGCCACTCATTCATTTCCACTGCTAGATACCTAATCCCTGCAATGAGGTTAGCAGTTAACACACATTACACTTTCCTGTGCTCAGATGTAGGACATTGTTCTCCTAGCCAGGTCAGTAACTCTCTCACCTAAGGATGTGTACTCCAGCTCTTGATGTGTGATGAGTGGCAGAACTGGTTTAAATACAGTTCTTACTCATGCAGCCTAAAGTGCATTTTTATAAAGTTACTTTTATGTTTAAGTTATCATAGTTCTAATTTCACCATTAAATCACATTTTATAAACAAAGAAGGAAATAACTGTATTTATTTTTGTAGACTTTTTCTACATACATATAAGGCATTAAGATTTAAATCCCATCATAACTTACTTAGGGGAAATGTTTACAAGGCCTATCCATTGAAATAGATTTTGACATTTATTTCTCTTGCGAGGGCACACTAACCCCATATGTAGTGTATTCTGCAAGCTTCCAAGGCTCACTTTAAGGGTGACATAAATATATAACAGTAGGATTTCCCTACATGGGAAATGCATTTTCCCTGTTGTGTGTCACTGCAGTACAATTTTAACTGCAGCATAGCCAGATCACAGATGGTGTAAATATACACTAAAGCACATATATGCCATTTGACTCTCCATGCATTAGCTGTACTTCAGACACCATTTACAATGGATGCATAGAAATGTTGAATAGGCTAAATAGGGAGTTCCAATTTATGGCACATGTTTTAGAGAGGAGTTCTAAAGCCAGCAAATCCTGATATGTATAAACTAGGAGACCACTGCTTTTAACCATTCTTAGGGGCTTATTACGATGTCGGGTGGTTTGCCACCGCCGGGCCGGGCCGCTCCGGCTCCGGCATCGCAGCGCGATAAACCGCCCGCCATATTACGATGGCGGTGGGTACCGCGGCGGACGGAAAGACCGTCCGCCGCTTTTCCGCCGGTAGCAATCGAAACGATTGTCCGGCGGAACGTTCATCGGGCTTATAATGGCGGCGGTGACTAGCAGGCTCCGCAGGCACGATTATGATGCTGGCGGTAGCCAGCCTTTCCGCGGCGGTTGAACCGCCTTTGAAAGGCAGGCGGTGAATGTCTCCGGGGGCCCTTTGCGGGCCCCCCTTGTGTTGGGGTGGGGTGGGGGTGCACTGGGGGGGTACCCATGGTACCCCCCTACATTTCACTGCACCAAGTGGCAGGCACAGTGTAGTGCCTGCCACGTAGTGCAGTGAAATGCACAACATGCTCCTTTATGCATCGCGGCGGTGCAGCTGTCAGCAACGCCCGCCACAATGATAAAGGTGCGGAATCCGACCGCAGTGGTAGCGGTCACATCCTAATTGCATGGACGGGACCGCTGCACGCATGTCGGTCGGACCCAATCACTGCTACGGTGGCGGCCGGATCAAATCCGACCGCTATCGTAATAAGCCCCTAAGTTCCAAAGATAGAAATAGCACTATGGTGTTTTAGCTAAGTCAACAAGCTGCCAATGTCTTAAAGTATCCTTCAGATGACCAGCAAAGGACTGAAAGTGGTTAGAACATGAACCATGTTCAGCTTCACAAATGGTGCCCACAGAATAATTAGTACGGCAATATTAAAATGATGGAGAGTGGCCAGAAAACAAAAAAACGCAGCTACTTAACACCCATCAGCAAATTACTGCTCTAGCAGCGTCAGAACAAACTGACAGTACTGACAGTCCTCATGGACTCGAATGCGTCCAAGATTAATGACCAGTGGCTGAGATGAATGCAAGCATTCCACTCATCGGTTGTTTGTTTTCATCAGCAGAACTGGCTCCTGTCATTTGGAGTGGCACAGGTAATCAGGGCTGGCAAACACTGGTATGTTTGGTTGTCTCTATTTTTAGACATGTTTTATTGGAAAGTGAGGTATGCAAAATAAAACGAAAAAGAAGGACCCAAAAATCAATAACATATATGACATCAGTGACAAATGAATGAAGCATACAGTGATAATATTAGATCCTGGAGAAGACTACAAGATTTTAGCAGGAAATATGTTCATAAATAATGCTGTTAAGCAGTCTTGGAGATGACCAAATCTTCTCCTGAGTTTTGGCGATGGCCCTATCACTTGAGGCAGATAGTTAAACACGGTTCCTTTCTACTGTGAGAGACAGGGAGGGAGGCAACACAGGTTCACCAGGAGGGCACGTAGATAGTTGTGGCAGCAACTCCTGCACGAGGAAGCTTTCGCACAGCATCAAGCACGTCTTCGGGTTTCAATGATCCCCATCACACAAGATTGCATTGTGGGCTGTGCACACAGCCTGCGAATCACCTCGGCTTTGGGCGATTTGCTTTTCTTTTTTTTGCAACACTCTTGTTTCTATTGTCATGCGCCTTACTACATGCAAGTGACATGTGTGTTGTTTCAGCCAGCGATTCCTCAAGGAATGACCTATTAGAGGCACGTTATAGAAATAAAAATATCTTGATATAATTAATGCTGCATATTTTTAAGTTATTTGGACAAGGGTGAATAATATAACATGACCTTGTCCTTGATTTTAAGAAAAGGAACTGCATTAACAATGTTTTGGAATTGTTTGCCATTACGATTCGGTAGTGGAATAATTTAGTCAAGTTGCTTGCTGCCTAAGGCAGAGACTCTGAACGCAGAAACATATTATTTTACTCATTTACTAGCATAATACATCTTCATGTTTTTTTTGCCACTGTAGAAGCTTTACCACGTCACAGAAGATATGACTGAGTCATTGGTTTGGTTTCTGGACCATAGTTTGTTACAAACTCAAAAAGTAGCACGTGGTTTACAACTTTATCTTGATATATACATATTTCCTAATTAAGGGATATATTCATCATTCACCATCACATGTAAATGCGATTGATTTTGTATACCTGCTGCCTCAGATTTACAGATCCTTGTAAATCTGGGGCAGTGTCAAAAGCAATGTATGTTTCACAGCAACACCCATTGCACACCCCTTTCATGCAGACACCTGCATGAAAGGATACCCACCATATTTACAAAACGGCGTAAACCCACAAAAAGTGGCTTAACTCCACTTTGTAAATATGATGCAGGACATTGCGCCACTGGAACGTAGGTAATGCGTTCCATTGGCGCAATACCCTTGTAAATATGTCCCAAAGAGTGCAGCATCAAAAGGTTTTAAATGATGCGTTTCGTGATTTCATCATCTACTTGAATTAAACATTGACCTGTTCAATAGGGACCCTCGTCTCAATGCTCTTTCATACCTAAGTTGAACTTAGGTGAGCAAATGCTCTGTTATCAGAAAGCAAATTCTCATTTTTAAATCACAATCGACTCTTTCTTCC
The DNA here is from genome assembly GCA_963921515.1 of Calotriton arnoldi. NCBI lineage: Eukaryota > Metazoa > Chordata > Amphibia > Caudata > Salamandridae > Calotriton > Calotriton arnoldi. The sequence goes on along the minus strand of CAWUFW010020732.1, from coordinate 99,285 downwards.
ATCAGTTTTCAGCTGCATAATTTTTTATGACTGATTTATTCAAGTAAGAAAAGTTCTTGCTATAGCAAACAAGAACTGAGAAATCTTTTGGGCATTTTCATTATTTATATTCTTATTCTTCTGTTTGTAGAGTCGAGTTTTCACTGCCTCATTTGTGTTTGAGATTGATGCTTTCAGGATGCTGTGGGAAGTATCATTTCCAAAAATGAAAGCAACCAATGAATTGCACACCATTTGAGGAGAACACTGGAGCTGACAACAATGGATTATTTCGGAAGGGGCTTTTAGAAAATAAGATTGTAGGAATGCATTCTGTGAAAATATCTTCATTTCATCTTGTGCTTTGGACATTTCAAGTGAAGTTGAAGACATCTAGGCATTTGTAAAAGAGGCACAGATCAGATGATGTTGAAGACCGCTAGATATTTGTTAAAGAGGCACACACGATAGATCACGTTCTTTGATAAATGTGATTTCCAATAAGCCTGACTAAGCTATAAGATAGGATTTGCAAGAAGTGGTTGCAATTTACGCACCAACTTTTTCATGAGTCCTGTGGTATTTTGCAAACTTACGTAGATATGGGTACACAAAATATTGAATAGAGGTGGGTCACAATTCGACCTACCACATGAATATTGATAAGGTAGGTTGCAAAATGATATCTACTACAATTCGCTGCCATCACAGGGATGGTAACCTGCTGGGGTAAAGCATTTTTTTTAATACAGCCCTTTTTCATTAAACAAAATTGAAATGTATGAAAAAATAAACGTTTGTAGAACTATTTTTTATTGAATAGGCAATGGTCCTATAAACCAGTACCTAGTCCTAAAAATTTATTTGGACATACACAAAAGGAATGGTCTCTTAAGGATGCCTTCCCTTTTGTGAGCAGGTTGCCACCTCCTTTGAGGTGCGGGTAAAATATTCATGTTTTACTAACTGATTTAAGTCCCTAAACACTAATACATACCATAAGCAATGGAAAGGACGCTCTAAACACACCCCTTATGATTTCCTAAACTCATTTAGCAATTGGATAACATGCACTGAATCACCAAATGGGTTTAGTACCTTAGAAAATCACATTTCCTTAACTCAAACCCTACGATTTCGTAAATCACAGGGTTTGCAACAAGAAAATGCATTAGTACATCTGGCTCCTAATTCAAGATAGCTGCTGGTCCTGTTCATTTACATCAGGTAAACAATCATTGACAAAGCCATTGGATCTGACCTTGGCAAATTGGTGTGATGACTAAAGAAAAAGTAAATAAAGACAAGAAAACAGTATTGGCAAAATTAATCATTGACCCACGAGCCCTGGCCATGGACTGCACTTCTAATTGGCCAGATATGAACATGAGGCAAGTTCACTCACAGTTCAAGACAGGCAATGACTGAAGTGAGCTGACCCATGCCCCATGTTTCATGGAGGGGAAAAGGTAAAAGAGTTAGTATCAATACCGATTAACAGAAATTGTATCTAAATCATTACAGTTGTTGTCAATTAGAATGATATTTCTTAAGGGATCAGAAACTGCCTTTGCCTATTAAGGATAATTTTATTGTGATGGTCATGTTCACATTCCAGCTATGATCTCAATACCTAGCCCCCAAACCCTTTGAGGAATCCTGCAACTTTAAATTCTACTCATTTACATAGCCTTTAATTTCAATGAATATAATGTTAGATGACCATCTCGTCATATGGTTTAATTCTTTCTCAGTAAAAACTGCAAGTTTGTTTGACAATATAAATATTGGGATGGTGCAAGTCTGATTCCTCGCATCCCCACAGGAGATATTGGCCTACAGTTCTGCTATCTCACAGAGCACCATTCGCACCTCGAACCTCACAGGGTAACAGAAATGTGTGCAACCGCAGAACATGACAACCCTGACTCCCCAAGTAATCGTGGTAGCAGATCTAGAACTATGAGTGTCCGTAGGGGAGTGAGAGGGTTCTTGCCCACCCCTCTGGATTTTCCACTTGCCCTATGAAAAAATGTCAAGATCGTGCTGCTGTTTGGAAAGGGTCGGAGGATGGATGACATTAAAATTATGCCCACCCCTGAAAAAAGTTCTGTGGATGCCGATGTCTAGAACATTTTCGTTGGGACTCTCATGCATACTCAAAGGGAATATGCAAGAAGTACACTAGCTGCAGTTTCAATATTTATTGAAGCAGTGAGATTCTTGAGTAAAATATGTGTACTGCAATTACTAATAGAATTAAACAAATTACCATAATTAGCAATACAAGCACAGTGGAGAGAATGAATAATTCAACCATTGTGTTGGTATGTATGTAGAGTAATATAGTATAATGTAGTGTGCTCCTACCTAATGCTCCCTAACCTAGTTTTGCCTAGGGTGGGTGATCTGCCAAGAATACCTGCCAGGTGATCTAACTCTCCATTACCTGCGGGCAAATGTCATCAGGCTGTCCGTCTTGGTGTGGAGCGATACATCCCTCGTGGAGGTGACAGAAATCAGCTGAGCTGTAATTCCGGCGTGCCATGACCTGGAATTGTCAGCAGAGTTATCCTCCTAATTCAAACGTATATATAATAAACAGTACCCATATTGGCACTTAAAGGTATTTGTCAGGACACAATAGTTTATGTCAGCTAGATAGCGTTGTCTCCTACCAAGTAACAATAAGCCAAGACATTTGTGCAGTGAACTCTATATATCATACTGAATATTCAAGGTATAATGATAGTGTGCCTAGGAAGTTAAAATGTAAGCACCTGCAGATTCAGGGAACCCTGTCCTGCACTGACACGTACACAAATGTATGTCAAAAGTCACTGAGTTGCAGAAAGAAGGCAACTTAAGAAGCATGAGCATAAAGATGGCATTGTTTCTAGTCGGGCCACATGACAATCTTCCTAGTCCATGCGAAGAATAGTCGTAAAATGGAAAAATAGGTAAACATGTCATATTTATCCCAACCTGCCACCCATTCTCATGTGTTTTTTGCTCATACTAACTAGCTTGACTCAAAATAACGATTTTGAGAGAGGAAAGCATTTTTACCACGTTATTAGTAAACATGTGTTGGAAATTGGGCTGTTAGTTTTGTGGCCATCACAAGTAACTGATCCACATTTGCCCTCAGTGGGAACCAGACCCTCATTGTAGTGCTTGTCTCTTGCAAGGTAGCGAAGCGGAGCAGTCCAAGGCCTACTCAAAGGAGGTGGTGTGGGCTAATAATCACTGGAACACAATATTAGCACTCACTAAATGATTGTCCAGTCAGTACTTTATCTTTAGAAAAAGGAGAAGTACATTTATTACGCACACATTACTAAATACTATGGGGTCGATTCCGATTCGGGCCGGAAATTTCTCCGACCGAGCCGGACCCGGAGAGATTTCCGACCGAATCGGACCCGTGCAGTCCGACCGAACGAGTACGATGCGTCCGTATGTTATCGGACTCGAGTCGGTCGGACTCCCATTGAAGTCAATGGGAGCCGGTCGTACAACGCGTACGCGGGCTCCCATTGACTCAATGGGTGCGAGTCGGACAAGGGCGCCCCCTACAGCGGGTACGCGGCGAAGCGATTCGCGCCGTACACGCACAGGTAGGGGGGACCCATGGGTCCCCCTGTGTGCGACTCGCGCGGCTACGCGTACAGGGGGTCCGACACGGACCCCCAAAGTACGGCTCCGACAGCTCTTACGAGCCGGAGTGCGCGGCTCGGTCGGACTGCTCGCGGCGCGCATCGTACTTACCCGGCCGGGAAACGTCTCCATTGCGCGGTGCGAGTCGAGTCCGAGCGAGTCGGTCGGAGCGGTTCGAGCCGGGAGCGAGTCGGTCGGAGCGGTCGGGACGCCCGGACGAGGCGGTCGGCGATTTCGCATCGTACTCGCTCGGCCGGACCCGCGTACGGTTCGGTCGGGAAACAGGGCTCCGAATCGGATCCGGTAAAGCCGAATCCGATTCGGAGCCCTACCGGCCGAGATCGGAATCGGCCCCTATGCAGTAATTTGCAAACATACCTTAGCAGATAGACCATACCATAGATTACATTGTGTAATCACTGGTGTGTCACCCTGAACATATTGAGTTTGTTTCAACAGTCATTGTGTAATAACTATATTACTTTGGCATGAATCATTATCCTAATTGCAATAATGATGAATCAATAAAACATATGCATCATCATAAAATCCCCATAAAACATTTATCAGAAATTAACCTTGGGTGTGTGCATTCTTTCTTATACTTGCCATTAAACTGCAATGGTCTAAACAATCCTTAGAGAACATCACAGCAAAACAGCATTGTGAAAAGGCATTTCATTGCAACCAATCAAACAGCCCCTAAAGGGCATAACTACATGAACGGTACATTATACATGTTTAGGCCTTTCAGGTCTTCTAAAATGGTATGATACACAATGTCCCTAGAGAGAAAAGCACTCTCAGTTGTAAAGCAAAAGCTCCAACCATGGAAGAGCTTGAAAATACATGAAAAAGCAGGGAAGTTGATGATTTTGGGGTCCCTCCAACTTAGAGTGAGGACCTGGAAGATTACCTGAAGAGCAAGACCGTGTTGTGCTGAATAATTTGGTGGAAGTGCCATCATCCTAGGACCACCACAGGCTAAGATATGGTAAAAAAAGTTACATTGAACAAAAGGCACGGCAAAGCATTAAGGGGAGAATTTGCCATAAAGGGTGAATATTATAGCAGCAGCTCTCCCGCTGTGCCGGGAGAGCTGCGGTGTGGTTTTCTTTTTGTTCCAAAGAATGTGGCCTTGCTCTGCGCTTTTCAATTTTCTTGATCTGAGTGCCTGGCCCCATCTGGGCACCCCAGAGATTGCCTCCATTGGGGGCATCTTGGGAAGCCCAACCACGACTGCCCTCTCCGGCTCCCCGTGCTGGCAGCAGGATCATGTGCTACCTTGGGAGCTGGCAGTCTTCCTTTGTGTCTGGCCAGACTGGTGCTGTTGGGGTCAACTCCCACTTCCCCCAGACATGGGCATGGGGAGCGGGCAGAGAGGACCATGTGGAGGGGTATAGTGGCTCTCACATCCTCCATAAACACAGCAGTGCCCAGGGATGGTGTCTGGGCCCCTTACGCCTCCTGTGGGGGGATCGCCGTGCCACTCCTCCACATCCTGGTGTTGTAGTTAGCCTCAGCAAGGCCTACCAGTGCTTAGGGGTTCTCCCTTCTCTGCACAGAGTCCTCAGACACTTAGGAAGAAGTTGGCACAGAAACTGAAATATAAAAAACAGAGTTTATTAAACCTCATGAGGTGGAGCTAACATTCACACATCACCCTTCAGTAATGCATGAAGTAGCACACTGAATGGAAGGATCCTGGTCCTTTTATACCCACACAGGGGCTCAAATGAAGGCGGTACAAACACAAATGCTGGTTGTAGGTACATATAAGGTCATACAGAGAATGCACAGTCGACAAGTGGGTGGAGCTAACAGTTTCTACTTTTAGCAGACACATCCTGACATTTATAAACTCTGAACAGCTGCAAGCTCAACTGAGCATGTGCAAAGCAAGAGGAACTAAATATAACTTGTCTCTAGGCAGATTTCAAGAGCAGTTGACAGGAAGGTAGGACAGAGCACATGGCGAGCACATGGTAGCACATGGCAGCCAAAATGGCTGACAGAAATACAAAATGGATTCCACAAAGCGGACAATTTAGCCTCTAAATACAGGCTGTCTTCAGTTAATGCTTAACTTAAATGCTGCCAAATTACAACAGACGACCCTTTCAGCATTGGCTGAAGACATTCGTTTATCTGGGGTAATCTAGATATTCATCCCGTACATCTATTAACATTATTTCGGCCACTTCTTTATTCAACATTTGTTGGGCCTTTGTTTCAGCAATGTTCCCTCTGGCAGGTATACAAGCAGAGATGCAAATGGAGCAAAGCATTGGACCACATTGGATACATGTGCAGCATGTAAAAAATATTAAAATTATTACACACAGGATAGTCAGTAGCTTCCAGCCCCAAGCAGAAACAAGAGTCCAAAACCATCCAGCAAAAGTCCAAGTTCCAGTCTCTGGATGAATTTCTGCAGCAATCTTATGCAATTTTGATATTGCGTCATATACTGAAGGTGAGTGATCTGGTATGAATACACAACAGCTGCTACCGATGATGCGACATGCACCACCTCGATCAGCCAAAATTACGTCTAGCACCATCCTATTCTGGAGTGCTACAATCCTTGCAATCTGTAGTTCCTCTGTAATGTTCCCAAGTGCCATAGCTGTCTGATTAGTAACAGCTTCCACAACACGAGTCAGTCGTCGGACTTTCCTGCTGTTTAATGCAGCACCCACAAAGAAAAATAAGCCCAAGTTGAAATCAACATATTGTTGTAGGGTAGTGTCGGTTTGGTCAACTTCATCCATACTTATTGTCCTCTTATTTCTGTTTGTGGAAATGTCATTGTACAGTTTAAAATCACGGTGATACAATGCAGGTGCCAGAAACACAGGGGGCAACAGAAAAGATACATAGCAGATTCCTGACCACCCAACAGGTAATTGATAATATCCATTATTTCCGCACACAAAATACGTATTATGCGAGGCTGTGAAAGTGCTCTTATTGGCACCTTCAATGGTCAGGATTACAGTACACTCGCTCCTCCCCTCTGGAATTCTTCCAACACTACAAATACACAAATCTGCTTTAGCTTTTGTCACAGAAATCACAAAAGGTCCAATGTTCTTTATTATTCTCACATTTGTGAAAACATATGGTGTTGAAATATTGTCCGGTTGATACTCTTCCCATTCCCATTTAGTCCCTTTGGCTTGTGGATAACCTTCTTTATTTTGATAACATACTTTATTAAGTTGAAAAATAATCCCACCTACTGCAGGCTTTCCATATGCAAACAAGAGCGCATACCAAGCTTGACAAGAACCATTGTGAGAAAATGGAAGAGGAATAAAAGGTGTTCCTCCTTTCTTTTGATGTGCAGGTATCATCCCACACACCCAACAGTTGGTAGTATTCGTAGCATTGTGAGTATGGTGCAACATCTGGATAAAAGTATTATTTAGGTAGGATTGTCGATGCTTTTGCTCATGGTAAGGAAGAGTAAAGTAGTGGTGTTCCACGGGTACTGGCGTAGTGGCAACAAAAAGCTGTCGAACAGGAGCCACCTTCTCGATGTACCATGTAATTGCTGCCATAGCCACCATAGCAACAACAAACCCTACAGCACAAATGATTTGTTTTTTCATTTTAGCAGCAGTAATGATTGATCTTTCTGAAAACTTGTTGAAAACAGTCGTTGGAGCTCTTCTCCCTGGGCAGCCGCTGATTTCTTCACCATGGGCCAAAGTAGGTGTCACTACACTAATACAGGGCTGATCCCCCTCCCCTTGCCACAATGGCTCTCCGTTTCACTAACCCAGGGTGGTAGCTCAACCAGTCTTTTTCAAAACTGCAGATCCTTTCCTCGGTCTCAATTGATATCGGGATACTCCAGTGATCGTGTGGTCCGGGAAGACTTCCGCAGATTCGTCAGGTGAGATAGCTTGGCCTTTCTCCGTCTCCAGAATCTCTCGATGGTCGGTCAACACAGCAGGTTCCACCAAGGCAGGCGACACGCGTTTGCAGTGTGTGCTGTGGATCCAATTCTTTCTGTTTGTCACTCGAACTGCTGTCCTTGTCGCAAGGAGCACCTGCTCTGGTCCTCGCCACCTTGGCTCCAAGCTGTTCGATCTGTCGAAGACCTTGACCATTACATGGTCACCAGGACGGAGTTCGTGGGCCTCACCTGTAGATCTGTCAGGAAGAGCTTCTCGAACCTGTTGATGAATAGAAATCAAACTGTCAGTTAACTGTGCCAAATAATCATTCATCAGAACACAAGGAACATCATGTATGGGGCGTGGCTTAGGAATTCCCCAAATGTTCATCGGTCTCCCAAACACCACCTCATAGGGGGTAAGACCTGATCGTGAATGTGGCACCGATCTTATGGATAGTAATGCCAAAGGTAGTGCATCTGGCCACTTTAGAGACGTGGAAGCCAGTATTTTCGCCAACTTTGTTTTTAAAGTAGCGTTATACCTTTCCACCAAACCTGCTGATTGCGGGTGGAAAACTGTATGGAATTTCTGTTTGATCCCTAATCCTTTCAGGACATGCTCAACAACGTGCCCAATAAAATGAGGTCCATTGTCACTCCACAAAAGTTTACAAACACCGTATCTAGGGAAAAACTCCTTTAGAAGCACCTTTGCTGTGGTGAGAGCAGTATTATCCTTCGTAGGGTATGCCTCTATCCATTTGCTAAAGGCACATACCACCACTAGGACATATTTCAAATTATTGCAGCGTTCGAGTTGGATGTAATCCATCTGCAAAACTTCAAAAGGTGCGGTTGGTGTAGCAAACCCTCCTGTAGGAGTTCGTGTCCCTTTTCCAGGATTATACTGCCAACAGATCAAACAGGACTGTACTACCCTTTTGGCTGAGCTAGCAATTTCAGGATGCTCCCAAACTTGTGTAAGCAATGTAGTTATTGCTAGAGCTCCAACATGTGCCAGCCCATGTGCCATTTGAACCATAGGTTGTAAATAGGCCGCAGGCAATTTCCACTTATTCATTTCTTTGTTACGCCAACAACCCTCATCATCTATTATTCCTTCTTTAGACCATTGCTCAAGCTCTTCCACAGAAGCAGATCTCTGTATATCCAATACTTCCTCTCTAGCATCATGCCAACGCTCAGCTTGTGATTTTACTACGTACATGGGTGTAGTGCTTCGCTGCATCGCAGTCTCACGGGCTACGCGGTCTGCAAAGGCATTGCCTTGTCCTATTTTGTCAGTCACTTTCTTGTGTGCGCTACACTTCATAATAGCAACTTTCTTTGGGTATGTAAGTGCAGTCAAGAGATTATGCACTAACTCTCCGTGCATTATCTGCATCCCATGGGATGTAAGAAAGCCTCTTTCCTTCCAGAGTAGGCCAAAATCATGAACCACTCCAAAAGCATAGCGGCTATCCGTGTAAATGTTCACACACAAGTCAGTGCTAAGCTCACACGCTCGTGTCAAAGCTATTAGTTCAGCTGCTTGAGCTGACTTCTGAGGTATGCGAGCTGTTTCCACTACTGTCTCAAGCGTGGTAATTGCATAAGCAGCTGAAGTCGTGCCATCTGGTAACTTCAAACAGGACCCATCAACCCACAGTTCCCCATCTACATCTGGAAGGGGCGTATCTTGCAAATCGATGCGACCCTTTGTCTGTTCCTCAGTAAGGAATATACAATCGTGAGGCTCCTTTGACTGAGACTGAGTCGCAGGATATGGCAACAAAGTGGCGGGGTTCAGTGTCGCACATCTCTTCAAGGTAATATGAGGTGCTAGCAGTGTCAATTCGTATCCTGTCAAACGAGCACTAGTTAAGTGCTGAGTCTTAGTCTGATTCAAAAGGGCATCTACTGCATGGGGTACTAGCACCAACAGTTTGTGTGACAAAACTATCCCTTCACTCTGACGTATGGACACAGCCGTCGCTGCAACTGAACGGAAACACCCAGGCAATGCACGAGCAACAGGGTCAAGAACTGCAGAAAGGTATGCACAAGGACGCTGTTTGTCCCCGTGTGTCTGTACTAAAACTGACAATGCACATCCTTCTTTCTCATGTACATAGAGTGTAAAAGCCTTTGTGTAATCTGGTGTGCCTAACACTGGTGCAGAGCAAAGAGCTTGTCTCAACTGACAAAAAGCATTTTGACATACATCTGTCCATGGAAGGGGGATCGGAGTGTTTTTAGTCAAAAGTGCTAGCAAGGGTTTAACAATGTGTGAAAAACCCAATATCCATTGCCTGCAAAACGAAGTCAGACCAATGAATGCACGGACATCTTTCTGCGTGGAAGGTACTGGGGTGTCTAAAATTGCTTGAATGCGATCTGGTGTCAGTGCACGGCCCTCCTTAGACAGAAGGTGTCCTAAATAGGTCACCTTCGGTCTACAATATTGCAATTTCTTTCGTGATACTTTATGGTGGTGTGTAGCAAGAAAAGAAAGCAAAGACAAAGTGCATTTCTCACACTGCTCAGGTGTATCGGCTGCCAACAAGATGTCATCGACATATTGTATGAGAGCCACTCCTTTAGGCAAGGTAAAGGAATCAAGCTGTCTCTTCAATGCTTGACTGTAAATACTAGGACTCTCAGTATAGCCTTGAGGAACTCTACAAAATCTGTATGATCTATTATTCAAAGTGAAACCGAACAAATATCGGCTATCAGGATGAATAGGAATCGAGAAGAAAGCGTTCTTCAGATCAATTACAGAAAATGTAGTTGCTGTTGGAGGGACCAAGGTAAGCAATGTCGTTATGTCAGATACTACAGGGTACTGTGGTACTACAATCTTGTTGACTTCTCTCAAATCGATAATAAATCTATAAATCCTAGTGTCAGTATCTTTTTTCAAAATGGGAAGAATCGGACTATTGCAAATATTGTAAGGAACTTCTTCCACAACCCCCACCTTAATTAAATCATGTACAATAAGTGTGAGTGCTTCTTCTCCTTCTCGAGAAATTTTATACTGAGGCAGTCTTGGCAATAAAGCGCCCTCCTTGACACTAATATGTACTGGTGGAATAACCATTTGCCCTACATCAGTGTCCGAAGTAGCCCACAAAGTACTAGGGAGTGAGGCTAGTGCAATGTCCTCTTTAACAATACAAGATCTCTCAATCAAAGGGTAGTTGTCATTCAAAATAACCCGTACTCCTTCCGGAGAACACCGTATCGTAGCCCTAAAATATTTAAGCATATCAAGACCCACAATATTGTCTGGTGTGTTTGGAGAAAGCAAAAACGGACATGGAGCAGTAAACTTATCAATATCAAATGCAAGTGGTTGTGACAATGGGCTAAGGGAAGGTGTTCCATCGAAACCTATCGATGTAATGGTTAAGCCAGACAGGGGAGCCCTTGGAACCAATTGTTTAGACAAGGCGCTACGAGTAGCTCCTGTATCAACCAGAAACTGATCAGTAGAACCCAAAACATGTGCTGTAACATAGGGACCCCTCTGATCTACTGGAACTTCAATTGATTCCTTACCCCGTCCTAGGCAATCCTATGCATAAGCAGAATCTTGAAAATCAGAGGGCACATAGTCAGACATTTGATATTGGTTCCTTCTATCAAAAGTGTTAAACCCATTCTGCCCACGTGTATTAGCATCAAACCGAGCACGATCATTCGCGCTTCCTCTAGGCCCTTGATATCCTGAACGATTTCTCATTTGTCCCCGACCACGTAGATTCTGCTGAGCACGCAGCACTGGACAATCAGAAAGCCAATGTCCAAATTTTTTGCAGTACGCACACTGATCAACAGACAAATTCGAACGGGCAGAGGAAGGAAAGGACGAACCATAAGATCCACGTCCACCTCTATCATTACCTCTAGAAGGCGGACCATAAGCTTGAGCCAACATAACCTTTGTTTTCAACTCTTTAGACTTTTTGTCCTCATTACCTTTGGCTTCTAATTCTTGCCGCTCATAATACTGGGCCATAGTTAAAAGAGAAACCGGAGAAGATGTAGTCCATGAACTCTCACTGGCCTTTAAGCGACTAGCTATTCCTGGCAAAAGGTTTGCGACATATTTATCGACAAACAGATGCCTACCTGTGTCATCTGTCAATGACTGGCCACTAAAATCGTGAAATGCTTCTTCAAAGCGTGTGAAGAAGTCAGAAACTGATTCATCTACCTTTTGCTTGCAAGACGCTAGCACTGTCCAATCTATCTTTTTAGGGGGAATGATCGTCTTTAACTTAACTAATATAGCTGCTGGAAGATTTAAAATTAACTGACACGGTTTCTGTGCAGGTTCTCTATCTTCATCTAACCGCTCTAAATCTTTCCACAATGCTCCAAATGTCGCATTATCATCTATTTTGCGCACAGTTCTCCACATATCAGGTGGTAATATTAATCCAAAAAACAAATCAATATCAGACAGAGTCATAGTACAAGAGCTGATTGCACCCTCAACTTCCTCATAAAAGGCTGCTGGATTCTTTCGCGGGTCAGGCAATGCATTTTTAAGGGCCATAACATCTGCTCTATTCCAAGGAGTGTAAACCCAATTATAAATAAAGTACCCTTTCGCATTAAGAGAAGTCTTATCATCCTCTGTACCCGTTCCTTTAGGAGGAACATATAAAGGCGCGGCTTCCCGCATGGGTTTCACATGAATTACAACATTCTTATCTGTTTCAGGAGTAAAAGTTCGTGCCATGCTGATCTGAGATGCTAGTGCAGCTGTTTCTGCTGCCTTTTTCTCCTCTCGCAAACGGGCTGCTTCAACACGCAGTTTAACCAAGCGTCTGATCGTGTCAGCCACCTGGGAGAAGACAAAAAGACCGTCACGTAATTGTTTACAATCAGCTGCTACATCATTGGGCTCCACTTCTACCGAATACTTCCTAAATTGTTCAATAACCTCTGCAGCAAATGTATCGGTAAAATATATTTGCTCCCTTTCCTGCCATCCTTTTATACTATCTAAAAGTTCAGAGGCAGTGGTAGTACTACGAACGGCTTTACGCGCAGTAGATCTAATGTCAGATGCACGCTCAGCAGATAGCATGGAACGAGTTTCTCGAGCTTTGTCCTGTTCTGAAAAAGAGTCCTCATCTGACTCATGAGGAGCAGAAGAAAAAATATACGGAGGTGGAGAACGATCTAATAACAGGAAATCATCTTGCGGTTTATTAAGGATAGGATAAAGGGGCTGCCTAACAGCATATTGGCCAGTTACCTGTAAATGGCGTTCCCTATCTTCCCTCTCTTTAATTTCTCTCATCTCCTTGTTTTTTAACTCTAATGCTTTCGCATAAATGGTCTTTCGCTGTTCTTTATCAATCAAGGCTTGTTCACGCTTCATTCGCTCACGCACTTCTTTCTCCCACATTCGCACACAATCAAACATATCTTGCCTAGTCTTTCGTTTAAACATACATTGTTCCACATACTGAATTTTTCGCAAATCAAATGACCCATACATAGGCCAACGCAACTCAGGATCTTTACTAGTATATTTGTTCCATAACGTGCAGTACATTATAGAAGAAATACCATACTTAATATACATATCCCTATTAGGCGTCCCCTCCGGGAGGCTGGTTGTGCTTCGTCAAGTCTCAAATTGGTACCACTACAAAAGCAACACATCCTACGAAGTGTGCTGAAAACAGGCATGCCAAAAAATAGTGCAAAATATGCAGTATTATAATCAAAGTAGCGCTTAAGGTACTCTTTGTACGTTGCGCTGTTCAAACAATTTCAAATAGAGAAAAATCTCCTCATTACCTGCCTATATGAATTGCAATGCATATATAACTTACAAAACAAATTCCAAAATTGGCCAATCATACAAACAAAGCCACAGTAAGTGTTACTAAAACTACCTTACCAATCAAAGGCATCAAACCAACAGCAAGTGCCGCAAAACGGCTCTTACCAATCAAATGGTGTCCAGGTTCCAACTGCCAAGTTCTCAAATCGACCAAATGGTCACTGCACGGCGAATCAACAGAAAAGATCTCAGTCAAGGACCGGCGCCGCCGGGATGGTCAGATCAGAAAGAAAGGAAAAACGCCGTGGGTGCCAAGACTCTGGTGTCTCCTCAGGCAGCGATCGCGTCCAAAAGCGAGATTCCAATCCTTCGTCGCGACCAGTCCTTCGGGCATCCGAGTCGTTGATGAGTCCCACGTTGGAAGCGCCAATTTGTTGTAGTTAGCCTCAGCAAGGCCTACCAGTGCTTAGGGGTTCTCCCTTCTCTGCACAGAGTCCTCAGACACTTAGGAAGAAGTTGGCACAGAAACTGAAATATAAAAAACAGAGTTTATTAAACCTCATGAGGTGGAGCTAACATTCACACATCACCCTTCAGTAATGCATGAAGTAGCACACTGAATGGAAGGATCCTGGTCCTTTTATACCCACACAGGGGCTCAAATGAAGGCGGTACAAACACAAATGCTGGTTGTAGGTACATATAAGGTCATACAGAGAATGCACAGTCGACAAGTGGGTGGAGCTAACAGTTTCTACTTTTAGCAGACACATCCTGACATTTATAAACTCTGAACAGCTGCAAGCTCAACTGAGCATGTGCAAAGCAAGAGGAACTAAATATAACTTGTCTCTAGGCAGATTTCAAGAGCAGTTGACAGGAAGGTAGGACAGAGCACATGGCGAGCACATGGTAGCACATGGCAGCCAAAATGGCTGACAGAAATACAAAATGGATTCCACAAAGCGGACAATTTAGCCTCTAAATACAGGCTGTCTTCAGTTAATGCTTAACTTAAATGCTGCCAAATTACAACACTGGGAATCTCAGGGAAGAGTGACAGTGCTTTCCCATTAGTGAAAGTACTCTGTGGTCGGGGATGGGGTCCTGGCCCCTGCAGCAATAATCAGCCTAGGCCATGCGGTCCCGGGGCAAATTCGGAAAACAGGGAGGGGGCCCCATGCATGCCCTCTCCCTCTGCAATGCTCTACAGCTTATTGGTGTCATCCCCCAGGCCCTGGTCCACCCTGGGAGAATTGGATCAACACTGCATCAGAGCTCCAAGCAATCAGAGGGGCAAAACATTAGGTCACCAAACTTTATAATGCCATAACTCAGGCCCAGGTGAGTCAATTTGGACGATCCTGGGATCATTTTATTCCTGGGTGCAAGCTCTGTCCACCAGGGGTAGTTGCAGCAACCCTCCTCACCACCAAAGTGGTACAGTTCTTAAAAAGATGGTCCTACTGTGCCAGTTCTCCTTGTGGCTTTGCTGGTGGGTGCAGAAAAGTCCAGGGCTTCCCCCAACTGGTCCTCAGGGAGATTAGAGGGGCCGGCCTCACTGGCTCTTGGGGAGACCCACTGGCTCTGGGTTCAACTTGGCTGAATCCTGGGTCCTGAGTGGGGGCCAGGAGGTTCCTCCTTCCTGTTCTCCAGGGCAGTCCCAGGATCCAGCATCGAGGCAGGTAGAAAAATCCACAGGATAGAGAGCGTCTTCCACTTGTGCAAGGTTTAATGATGAGGAGAGGAAGTTTTAGGAAGATGGGTACCCCTAGCAATCCTGGGGTGTAACATCACCTCTCCACCCCTGTCCCAACCCTCCTGCACAGCATGTTGGGACAATCCAAAGTGGCATCATCCATGAGCCACTGGTCACGTTAGCTTCTGGGGTTTAAGCTTCACCCCTTGCTGACATCACTGCCAGGGATTTACACACTAGGTGGCATATTTACAAACGATTGGCGTAGGGTAGCGCCGCAAGTTATTTTGCTGCGATGCCCTACATCAATTCGAAAGGGCAGGAATGCACCTTGTTTACAAGACACTGTGCATTCCTGTCCTTTGTCCCTGCACCGGCGCACAATTTGCATTTGAGTTCCAACACAGGCACTCTTCCACCATGGTGCAAGGGTGTCTGTGCTGTTTACAGGATTATTTGTGTGCAGGAAGCGACACCTTCCTGCACAAAAACAATCACAACAGGTGTTTTCCTCGTTCCATATGTGCTGCAGAATGCAGCACATGTGGAAGAGGAAGAAACAAGGAGAAATGTAAATATTTCTCCTCGTTACACCAGCTCTAGGGAGGTGCAAGGTTTTGGCGCTCCCCAGGTTTACGAGATAATGTAAATCTATAGCAGCATCAAAGTCCATGGGTATTGCATGGAAACACCCATAGCAACACCCATGGAATGCCACTTTGCCACAGAGTAAGGCAAATGGTGCACCAACAAATGATGGATGGTATGCTGAATAAATCAAATATTTACCCCCAGTCAAGAGATCTGGGCTTAATCCATAATTCTTTTGCTCACTACACCACCCCAGTTTGGACCCAGCCATATGCAAATCATTCTTGACCCTGCTCCTCATGGGAGCAGTCCAGACAGAACTTTCAAGCCGGGTCCTCCCACGACTGGAAACAAGCATCCTGGCACCGGTTTCGGGCTATCATCCCTCATCAGCCAGGCTAGCTTGAATCCAATGGCACAGCGAGCAAGGGACCCACATCTGGGCATACCCATCCCACTTAACCCCCGCCGCGGTGCGGGCGTTCCATTAAGTGGGCGGGGCCGCGTCGGCCAACGGACGTGCACAGCACTACGGAGGTAGTGCTTGCGACGGCCGTTGGCCGACAGAAGCAGCGAAGGGGTTAAGGGTTAAAATACTGCTGCAAAAAATGATGGACGGAATGCTGAATAAATCATTCATCCCCAGTGAAGAGATCTGGGTTAAATCCATCATACTTTTTCTCACTATGCAACCCCAGTTTGGACCCCCAGCCAGCTCTCTTGACTGAAGTGAATGTTTGATTTATTCAGCGTTCTGACTATCATTTGTTGCCGCAGCAGAGTAAGGCAAGGCAGCAAATTGCGCTGCTTTGCCTTACTCCATATCTACCAGGCCATGCAGGGTGGTTTTAAGTGGCCTTGTAGATATGGCTAAGCCCTGTGCCCTGTGCCCGGATCATCCATAAAGTGACATTCTGGAAGTGCACAGGGCTTGTAAATAAGCCCCTAGAGTTTCAAAGGAAGCCCCCTGGTGGGTTGGCTCCAGTTGTCTGGGCACTCTCCTTTGTTCAGTGGGCTTAAGCAGACCCATCTCTGGGTGGGGGGGTGGGATTTGTTCCTGCTGCTGGAGCAAATTCAGTTACTGGGCACAGCAGTGTGACAAAAGGGTTGGGCTCTGATTCCGAGCTGAGCCAGGAAAATGTGGAAACTCTGAATGGCTCATAAGATGTACAGTTATCATTTTGGAAGTTACAAATGTAGTTTTCTCGCACAGGTTACACTCCAATTTAAGATGTCAATGGTCTCTGTAGGCCATGGGGAAGTGAAACTACATTGTCAGGCAGTTCCCTCCCTATGTGTATAATGGAATGTCACTATAGTTAAAACAGTAAAGCAAGCTGACTTTCCTTAATAGAGTACACTACTCTCATGAGGCCTATCCCAGGTGAATACCTACTCCTGCTGAGTCCCCATTGTGCCAAGCTACCTGTGTACAGTTACCGGGCTGTGCAAAACAGTAGTCTCCTACGTACAGCCCACTCATGTTTGCACACATATGTGCACACTTGTCTTCATATGTAACCAGCCAAATACCATTTACCTTGGCTTCATCGCAGTGGCCTTCTCTTTGAAGGCGGACACTGACAGTTAGACGAGCAGTCCATTTGCCATGTGATTACAGTCGGTGTGACATCGGTAGTGAGACTCACCTATAGTAAAAAGTACAAAGTGGGGAAGATATATGGATGATCTACAAACACATCTGCAGGAACGGGCGTGCATGCCCAATTTTCAATCGGGGTCCTTTTTTGGAGGAGAGCCAGTTGTTCTCAGGTAGTCTAACAAGCTCCCGGAAAGTTGAAAAAATACTTAACCAGCTGAAATCAGACGGGGCACTGGGCCCAAATGGCCTTCCAGCGGGCCTATTTAAAGATGCTAATTCAAGTTGGAACGGGAGTGCAAGCCCAATTTTCAACAGGCAGGCCAGACACAGATGACGCCTGGTCACTACAGCAAAGCAATTACCCATTCCAAAAGATCCATCCATAAAGCCCAGTGTGCTTATCAGGTTAATCCATCAAATACTACAGCTGCAGCAGTAAAATTGGCCAGAATGTCACAAAAAAAAACTATTTGGAAACATCAGAAGGAAAGACAGGACAAAGAATGGGCCACATTCTTTCAGTTACTCAAAGATTCCAACCAGGCTCGCTTCTGGGCCCATATAAACAAACTTAAAGACAGCAATGCATCCAGGAAAATGGAGTCTCTGAAGCAGCATAGGTCCGGCATATTGTCGAACTGTAGACGGTTCAGTCGGGCATCACACCAAGTGACGGTCCAAATGAAACGGCAGTTCCAAAAACAATTCTTGCTGCAAACCTGGGAGCCAGTGAGCCTAGGCCATATCATCAAGATGAACTTATTTACAATCGGGGTCCTTTTTTGGAGGAGAGCCAATCGGTCTCAGGTAGTCTAACAAGCTCCCGGAAAGTTGAAAAAATACTTAACCAGCTGAAATCAGACTGGGCACTCGGCCCGAATGGCCTTCCAGCGGGCCTATTTAAAGATGCTAATTCAAGTTGGCCCAGGGGGCTGCCAACACTTTATAATTATTCCTTTAAAAATGCTGTCATCCCTGAGGTCTGGAGAGGATCCATTTTATACCCCATTTGGAAAAACTTAAATCGGACTTTAGCTGCAAACTACCGATTAGTCGGCTTACTAGATGTTGAGGCAAAAGTCTATGCCTGCATTCTTTTAGAACATCTAGAAGCCTGGGTAACTGAGGAGGACACTCTGCCTGTTTTCCTATCAGGCTTCAGAGCCAGGGCATCCACTATAGACAACATTCACGCACTATTAGTCCTCAAGTATTGTGCCCTTCAGAAGAACAGCTTATCTCTTCTGCACTGCTTCATAGACTATAGTGCAGTCTTCAACAGGGTGGACAGGGCCACCCTTTGGAGGAAGCTCGATGCATGGGGCATACCACCAAATCTCTTAAGAGCGATTATTTCCTTACACACAGAGACATGGGTACGGGTGAAAACTGGCCCATCCATGGTCACACAAAGAGTTGACACCAACCATGAGTTAAAACAGGGCTGTGTTTTGGCCCCCATGCTGCCCATCTTATACATGGCTGACCTAGGGAAGGCACTGGATTCCAGTAGTTTAGTTCCTCCAAAGCTTGGCACCATCCCTTTGCAAACAATCCAACATGATGATGACAGTGTGGTCATGGATCACACTAAATCAGGTTTGCAAAGGGCTCCGGACACCTTGGGTAGATTTATCCTGGTTAACCACTGTAGGAAAGTAGGTTTCTGCTTCTTATGGTTACCCCCACTTTTTGCTGGATGTAATGCTGTTTTTGACTAGTCTGACTGGGATCCTGCTAATCAGGGCCCCAGTCTATCTGCTTTCTCCTTAAACTGTTATGAATGTACTTCGGTGCACCCTAGATTTGATACTGGGGTACCATTGTCAGTCCCTAGTATATGGTGCACAAGTACCCAGGGCATAGGTACCCCAGAGGTCTCCCATGGGTTGCAGCATGTATTATGCCACCCATGAGCGAACATTCAGAATGCAGGGGAAGGCAGAACAATAGGCATCCTGTCACAGGGAGGTGTGACCACCTCCCAGACAGGAATTAGTGTATTAGGGGTGGGTGCGCTTGCCAGCGCCTGAAAACCTGCAGGAGGGGCACATTTGGTGTCCCTGTGCATAGTCCATTTCAAACCAGTCCTTGGCTCCCACTCTGGTGCAAAACTGGACAAAGGACATGGGAGTAACCTCCCCCCTGTCCAGACCCTCCCCTGGGAGGGTCCCCTGAATATTTCCAACCCTCTCCCATGGGTACTTAAGGGCTTACCTGGTTGTAGGACCTTATATTCATCGCAGAAAAGATTCAGAACTGAAACGACTATACTTCGACTGTCTGGGCACTCTGGACTTCGCTGGAATTCGTTCGGGCCTGACTTCGTCTCCCTCTCAGTCTGCTGCATCGTCTGTGCATGTGCAATGTACAGGATCCATGTAGGACCTGTGGAGCATCCAAGACACCTGAAGATAATCAACCTTGGAGTGAAGGAGTCACTCCCCTGCATTCGCAGGCACCGCAACACTGCTGACCGGTCTGCTGATCCCAAGCTCCTACAGACTCCAAAAGGCTCAGCAACACAGGAGGTAAGTTTCTTTGTCCCTCGTGGCCTGAGCTGCCCTCTCACCATGTTTTTGGCCAGTATCCCTCGTGGGGGCTGCAATACCTGAACCCCTGTTTACAGCAAACTTTTGCAAGTGCATGTGCTTGCTGGCAATCCTGTGACAAGTGCATTGGGATCCAAGTAGCCCCAACCTCTTGCAACTTTTCCTACAAAGATCTTTAACCACCTCTCACCGTGTGCTCCGTGGCCTGTTGTGTTGTGAAGCTGCTCAAGGTCCTCTCGTGACTCCTGTGCCTCCAGCCTGTGGGTCCAATTGAGGGTCATCTTTGTTTTCCTTGGGCTACCCTGATTGCACAGGGTTTGCCCTGACTCCCCTGCTTGTAGTGAGTCGCCTGAACCTTGATGGTCCGAACCGTACACTTCCTTGACTTCCTGCATGGGTTGCTTTTGCCAAGGCTTGTTGGTGCTCCCGCCAGACACCGACCCCTCAGCACTCGACATCCTTTATGGGACAGCTCACATATGGCTCCTGGTCATCCTCAAGGTCGTCTGGTCCCCACAGCTGCAGAGTCAAGGTCACCCTCAACTATCCTGAAGCACCCGACATCGGTGGGCATTCATCTACCGAGCCCCTGGTCACTCTCAAGTGACCCAGACTTTGTCCCCTCTGCTTTCAGGTACTCCTTGACAAGAATCCATGTTTGGATTCCAACGAACACTTTCTCCTCTTCCAGCAGCAGCACTTTCCTGAAGTCCTCCATTGGGTTCGACGGCGGTTTCTGACGCCACTTCACACCTATGCACCCGGCTTCCCTGGGATAGGTAACTTGGGTACCACAGTATCCACAGGTAGGGTGGCTTTACAACCTTCTGTCTTCCACTGGGTTTCTTCAGGGACCACTGGGAAGGGTCCTTAATCTTTAAAAATCCAACTGCGACTTGCACATAGACGTGTAAGGAGCACGCGGTCGTGTTCACACACTGCACACGCACTCCGTGGGGTCCCTGTCTACTCACGTTAGGTGAGGGTCCTTGGGGTCCCAGCCATTCTTCTTTCTCTCGACATTGTCCTGACTCGAGTCGTGGTTCTTATAGCACTTTTTTAGTATATGGTTCGGTTCCTCCCTGGGGCCCTCTGTTTATTAGTGCTATTTACTGTGAATTCTTTGCTAAAGTATTGTGTGCTTTGTGTCTATCTCCATGTGGGAGACACTGTAACATACTAGATAGTGTTATATAATAAATACATATTTTTATAACTACTGTGTGGTTCTCTTTTCATTTAATCTATACTATAAGATTGCATTCTGGTAAAACAAGCTGCTTTACACTCCTTCAAGACTAAGCCTGAAGGCTGCTCTTCACATCTACCACTTGGATAGCTTTCTAAGGTTGCCTGAAACCTCTTAAATCGTCTGGATTGGTGCAAGGCTTACATTAGTGGACATCATATACCAGGCCAGCCTCTCACATTGGTGGCAGCACTGGGATTCAAGCCTGCATTGTTTCACCATATACATCTTTTGTATTGATTAACAGAAAAACCACTAGTACTAGACATATATAATACAAGCTTAAAATAGTAAGTTCTACTGAATTTGGGGTTGGGTAAGTTAAGGGTCTAGCACACCCTTTCTCCAACCTAAGAGAGTTTAGCTCCCACTAGGTTAGGTAGGTGCAACAACACACCACACGAAGTATGTCTACAAAAGGAGATGCCAGTGGCTCTCTGCCTTCTAGATACAGTGAACTTTTATTCCAAGAACTGAAAGCAATGTGTGCCTCTAGGAAGCTGAAGACAGGGAGGAGTGCCAACACTCAACACCTGGTAGAGGTGTTACTGTTAGATGACTTAAGGAAACCCCCTGGGTAAGATGAACAGGAAAGAGTGGGTGGTACAGGGATTGATGATAGGACAGGAGGGGACCCTCTCTATGACCTAGAATCTAACCCTGACCAGGGGGAACCTGATGGTTCCCACCTGGACAACTCAGATCTTCTAGAAGAAAATGCAGAGGGCCCTGAGGGCCCCCTCTTCATTTCTCCTGGAAGAGTGCAGAGTTTACCTAGGAGATCTAGGTTTCCCTCTGCAGAGTCTAATCACTCAGGACAGTCTGTAGGGCCCTCTGTATCTAGCAAGAGGGACCACTCTTTTGATAGGGAGTACCAACTTCTTGAGCTTGAGAAAGCTAAGCTTAGGCTCAGGCGAGAGCAGTTGGCCCTTGACAAGAAGTCCCCAGAAGTCCAGAGGGCTAGAAAAAAGTTGGGACTAGAGTACCATGGTGGCAGCAACAGTGTCCCTAGAGTTAAGGAACATTCCTTTGATCATAGGAACCTGAGCAAGGTTGTCCCTCCCTACCATGTTGGGGATGACATCCATAAATGGATAACTGCTTTAGAGAGGGGCCTGTAACATTCAAAAGGTCCCTCAAGAGCAGTGGGCAGCTATCTTGTGGCTCTCCTTTGCTGACAAAGGTAGAGATAAGCTCCTCACTGTTAGAGAAGAGGATGCTGACAATTACTCAGTTTTGAAGAGTGCTCTCATTGATGGGTTTGGCTTAACCACTGAACAGTACAGGATTAAGTTCAGAGACACCCAGAAGACACAGAATCAGGATTGGGTAGACTTTGTGGATAGTGCTGTCAAGGCTCTGGAAGGTTGGTTGCTTGGCAGCTAAGTGCATGATTTTGATGGATTGTACAATTTGATTATGAGGGAGCAGATCCTTAATAATTGCCAGAATCAGCTATTGCATCAATACCTGGTGACTCAGAACTGACTTCTCCCCAATAATTAGGAAAGAGGGCAGATAAATGGGCCAGAACAAGGGTGAAGCAGAAAAATCAGAACCATGGTGGTGACCAGAGGAAGCAAGATTCTTCTAAAACTCAAGATAAGGGTGGGGACAAGGGTAAAGACCAAGAGTCTTCATCAGGGCCCCAAAAACCTGCATCTGGGGGGAGTCACAATCCAACAAGGGGAAAGGCAAGAAGAAACCTTGGCGTTACTTATGTAAAGTAAAAACTCATTGGACAAAGGATGCTGATTGTCCAAAAGCCAAGGAGACTACTCCTACCACCACTGCCCCTAAGGCAACTGCTCCCCCTAGCACAAGTACAAGTGGTGGTACAGGAAATAAGGGATTAGTGGGGTTAACCTTGGGATCTGAGGTGGGTTCTGGCTTAGTCAGAACTCCAGCTCAGGCTGTTCTAGTTAGTGATTGTGGCATGGATATTGCCAACTTACTTGTCAGTCCCAGTAACTTGGGCAAGTACAGACAGCAGCCTTTGATCAATGGAACAGAGGCAATGGCTTACAGGGACACAGGGGCCAGTGTCACAATCATGACAGATAAACTTGTGTCTCCTGGACAGATCATACTTGGTGAAATGTACCAAGTGACCAATGCAAACAATGTCAGGACTGACCATTCCTTGGCAGTTGGTAATTTCAGCTGGGGAGGGGTAACTGGTCCTAAAAAGGTTGTGGTAAGTTCAGACCTACCAGTAGTTTGTTGGGCAATAATTTGGAGACTTCAGCTTGGGCTGATGTGGAATTTAGGACTCATGCAGCAATGTTGGGCATCTCTGCAGATGTGTTTACTGTGACTAGGTCACAAGCCAAACTGAAATCCACTGAACAGGCCCTGGATCCTGGAACAATGGACCAGGTGCCTCCCAAGAGAAGGAGGGGTAAGGCTGTGTCTTCCCCCCAGACTCAGAGTGAGGATCAGTCTCTTGAGGAAGATGATCTTAGTGCCTGTGAAGGAACTGTCTCGGATGACCTTGAGCCTGATCAGTTTGAGTTATTGGGGACAGGGGGCCCTTTCAGGGCAGACCTGAGTTTGGAGCTGCAAACCTGCCCCTCTCATGAACCCCTCGGACAGCAAGCTGCTGCTGAGGCTGCTGGGAGTGTCAGTGGGTCCCACAGGATCTACTGCGATGAGGGACTCCTTTACTCAGAAGGTAGAGACTCCAAGCCTGGTGCTACCAGGAGGTTGGTTATACCTCTGAAGTTTAGGGGCTTCCTACTCAACCTTGCATATGACATTCCCCTAGCAGGACACCTAGGCCAAAGTATGACTTGGGACAGGCTTGTCCCTCACTTTCACTGGCCTCATATGTCTGAGGACACCAAGGAGTTGTGTCACTCCTGTACCACCTGCCAAGCCAGTGGTAAGTCAGGTGGTATACCAAAAGCCCCCTCATACCACTACCAGTGGTGGGGGTTCCCTTTGAGAGGATTGGGATTGACATAATTGGTCCCATGAACACTCCTACAGCATCTGGACACAGTTATATTCTACTGGTGGTGGACCATGCCACTAGGTATCCAGAGGCAATTCCCCCTAGGACCACTACAGCACCTGTGGTGGCAATGGCACTACTGGGAATTTTTTACAGGGTGGGCTTCCCTAAGGTCTTGACCAACAGAGGTACAAACTTCATGTCAAATTACATAACTGCAATGTGGAAGGAGTGTGGAGTGAACTACAAGTTCACCACACCCTATCATCCACAATGCAATGGGTTAGTTGAGAGATTCAACAAAACCCTCAAGGGCATGACCATGGGCCTCCCAGAAAAGCTTAGGCAAAAATTGATTGTTCTTCTGCCCTGCCTTCTCTTTGCCTACAGAGAGGTACCTCAGAAGGGGGTTGGCTACAGCCCTCGTGAACTTCTGTTTGGGCATCCAGTTACGGGTCCCTTGTTTTGGTGAAGGAGGGATGAGAGTTACCTCTCAAACCTCCCAAACAAGACATTGTGGACTATGTACTTGGTCTCCGCTCCAGGATGGCTGAGTACATGAAGAAGGCAAGTAAAAACCTGGAGGCAAGCCAAGAATTACAGAAAGCTTGGCATGACCAAAAGGCTGTCCTGACTGTTTACCTGCCAGGCCAGTAGGTGTGGGTATTGGAGCCTGTGGCCCCAGCAGCTCTCCAAGACAAATGGAGTGGACCCCACACTGTAATTGAGCAAAAAGGTGAGGTCACCTACTTGGTGGACCTTGGCACTCCCAGGAGCCCCCACAGGGTGCTCCATGTGAACAGGCTCAAACCTTTTGTGGACAGGGCTGACATGGGCTTGCTCATGGCAACTGATGAGGGACAGGAGGAAGAGAGTGATCCTCTCCCTGATCTCCTCTCACAAAACCCAAATGATGGGTCAGTTGATGGTGTAGCCTTGGCAGGCAGGCTCACTGACCAACAACAGATTGATTACAGTAAGGTCCTCAATCAATATAGGCACATATTCTCGCTGACTCCTAGTCAAACCACCTGTTGTACACATGAAGTGGACACAGGTGAGAGCCTACCTGTTAAAAATAAGATTTACAGGCAGCCAGACCATGTCAGAGATTGCATCAGGACAGAGGTCCGAAAGATGCTTGAGTTGGGAGTAATTGAGCCCTCATATTGTCCTTGGGCTAGTCCAGTGGTCTTGGTACCAAAACCTCACACCCAGGGTGGTGAGAGAGATGAGGGGCCATATTATCAAGAATGGGAGATAACATTATTGCTGCTTTAGCGGCCGGAAACTGCCACTAAAGCGGCGATAAGGGGCTTGATAATATGCCCTATAGAATTCCAATAGAAGCCCAGGTTTGATGTCCTTCACACCAGAACCTGGGCTTCTATTGGAATTCTATAGGGCATATTATCAAGCCCCTTATCGCCACTTTAGCGGCAGTTTCCTGCCGCTAAAGCGGCAGTGCAGTCATGAGGACTGATGCTCATCCAATTCCCAGGGCAGATGAGCTCATTGGCACTTTGGCCTCAGCCAAGTTCTTGAGCACATTTGACCTAACTGCTAGCTATTGGCAAATCAGACTAGCTGAGGATGCTAAACCAAAAACAGCATTTTCAACCCCCAGTGGGCATTATCAATTCATTGTAATGCCCTTTGGGTTGAAGAATGCACCTGCCACATTCCAAAGGCTGGTGAACAAAGTTCTCATAGATCTGGAAGCCTATAGTGCATCATATCTTGATAATATAGCTGTCTTTAGCTCCACCTGGGAGGATCACCTGGTCCACCTGCAGAATGTTTTGGAGGCTCTGCAGAAAGCAGGCCTCACTATCAAGGCTACAAGTGCCAGATAGGGCAGAGCATGGTTGTGTACTTGGGCCGCCTTGTGGGTGGAGGCCAGGTGCAACCACTGCAGAGCAAAATCCAGACCATAATGGACTGGGTTGCTCCAACTACTCAGACTCAGGTCTGAACTTTCTTGGGCCTGACTGGGTATTACAGGAGATTTGTAAAAGGATATGGGTCTATAGTGACTCCCTTGAATGAACTCACCTCCAAGAAAATGCCCAAGAAAGTTCAGTGGACAGTTAGCTATCAGAAGGCATTTGATGATCTCAAGCAGGCCAAGTGCACTGCTCCCATTCTGCAGAGTCCTGACTACTCCAAACAATTTATTGTTCAAACAGATGCATCTGAGTTGGCGGTAGGGGCTGTTTTGTCACAACTTAATGCAGAGGGTCATGATCAACCAGTAGCTTTAATTAGCAGAAGGTTGACCCCCAAAGAGAAACGTTGGTCAGCTATAGAGAGGGAAGCCTTTGCTGTGGTCTGGGCTCTGAAGAAGTTGAGGCCATGCCTGTTTGGCACTCACTTCATTGTTCAGACAGACTATAAGCCCCTCTTATGGCTAAAACAGATGAAGGGTAAAAACCCCAAACTTTTGAAGTGGTCCATTTCCCGACAGGGGATGGACTATACAGTGGAACATAGACCTGGGAGTAACCATACCAATGCAGATAGACTCTCCAGATATTTCCACTTGGAAAATAAAGACTCAACTGGGCAAGGTTACTCTCATCTCCTTACGTTTGGGTGGGGCTGCGAAGGAAAGTAGGATCTGCTTCTTATGGTGACCCCCACTTTTTGCTGGATGTAATGCTGTTTTGAGTAGGCTGATTGGGATCCTGCTAATCAGGTCCCCAGTCTATCTGCGTTCTCCCTAAACTGTTATGCATGTACTTAGGTACACCCCAGATTGGATACTGGGGTACCCTTGTCAGTCCCTAGTATATGGTTCACATGTACCCAGGGCATAGGTTCCCCAGAGGTCTCCCAAGGGCTGCAGCATGTATTATGCCACCCATGAGAGACCATTCAGAATGGAACTACAGGCTTGCCATTGCAGCCTGTGTAAGTCGGTGCATGTACCACTTACTTAAGATATAGGTTTACTATATCTAAGGGTCACTGCACTTAAAACTTATAAGTCACCCCTATAGAAGGCCTTTACAATCCTGAGGGCACGGTGCTTGGTTCTAAGTGAGAGGGTGCCCCTGCATGAGCAGGACACCCCTGCAGCCTACGGAGTCCATTCTCCCGGGTTGTCAGTGAAGCAACCATATGCTAATATAGAGGGGCATTACGCGACCGTGTGATGACCATCTTGAAAACGGCTGCAACAAACCCTATTGTGTTTGGTGTCAAACATGTTGGAATCATACTGGGAGGTATGATTCCGCCCACCAGGAAGGCTCTTTGTGGGGGTATTCCCAGTACCAGCCTTCTAGCTCCGGACAGCACAAAATGGTTGCTGCCGACCAGAGACACATTTCTGCCCTCTTGCTGCTGAGCCAAGCTCGAGCTGGGGAAGGCAGAACAATAGGTATCCTGTCACAGGGAGTTGTTACCTACTCCCAGACAGGATTTAGTGTATTAGGGCTGGGTGGGTGTGCTTGCCAGCGCCTGAAAACCTGCAGGAAGGGCACACTTGGTGTCCCTGTGCATAGTCCATTTCAAACCAGTCCTGGGAGCCGTTGGCTCCCGCTCTGGTGCGAAACTGGACAAAGGACATGGGAGTAATCTCCCCCCTGGGAGGGTCACCTGAATCTTTCCAACCCTCTCACGTGGGTACTTAAGGGCTTACGTGGTTGTAAGACCTTAGGTTCGTCGTGGGCAAGTTTCAGATCTGAACCACTGCACTTCGACCGTCTGGGTACTCTGGACTTTGCTGGACTTTGTTTGTGCCTGACTTCATCTCCCTCTCAGTCTGCTGCATCGTCTGTGCCTGTGCACCATACAGGATCCGTGTAGGACATGTGGAGCATCCAAGACACCTGAAGATAATCTCCCTCGGAGTGAAGGAGTCACTCCCCTGCATCCATAGGCGCCGCAACACTGCTGACTGGTCTGCTGATCCCAAGCTCCTACTGACTCTGAAAGGCTCAGCAACACAGGAGGTATGTTTCAACATCCCTCAAGGCCCAAACTGCCCTCTCACCGAGATTGAGGCCAGTATCCCTCGTGGGGGCTGCAATACCCGAACACCTATGCACCGCATACTTTTGCAAGTGCATGTGCTTGTTGACAATCCTGTGACAAGTGCATTGGGCTCCAAGTAGCCCCAACCTCTGGCAACGTTTTCTACAAAGATCTTTAACCACCTCTCACCGTGTGTTCCGTGGCCTGTTGTGTTGTGAAACTGCTCGAGGTCCTCTTGCGACTCCTGTGCCTCCAGCCTGTGGGTCCAATTGAGGGTTATCTTTGTTTTCCTTGAGCTCCTCTGATTGCTCTGGGATTGTCCTGACTCCCCTGCTTGTGGTGAGTCTCCTGAGCCTTGATGGTCCGAACCGTACACTTCCTTGACTTCTTGCATGGGTTGCTTTTGCCAAGGCTTGTTGGTGCTCCCGCCGGACACCGACCTCTCAGCACTCAACATCCTTTGTGGGACAGCTTGCATCCAGCTCCTGGTCATCCTCAAGGTCGTCTGGTCCCTGCAGCTGCAGAATCAAGGTCACCGTCAACTATCCTGAAGCACCCGACATCGGTGGGCATTTGTCTACCGAGCCCCTGATCACTCTCAAGTGACCCAGACTCTATCCCCTCTGCTTTCAGGTACTCCTCAACAAGAATCCACATTTGGCTTCCAACGGACACTTGCTCCTCTTTCAGCTGCGGCACTTTCCTGAAGTCCTCCATTGGGTTCGACAGCGGTTTCCGACGCCACTTCACACCTATGCACCCGGCTTCCCTGGGATAGGTATTTGGGTACCACGGTATCCACGGGTGGGGTGGCTCTCCAACCTTCTGTCTTCCACGGGGTTTCTTCAGGGACCACTGGGAAGGGTCCCTAATCTTCAAAAATCCAACCGCAACTTGCACATAGACGTGTACAGAGCACGCAGTCGTGTTCACACACTGCACACGCACTCCGTGGGGTGCCTGTCTACTCGCCTTGGGTGGTTCCTTGGGGTCCCAGCAATTCTACGTCCTCTTGACATTGTCCTGACTCGAGTCGTGGTTCTTATACCACTTTCTTAGTATATGGTTTGGTTCCCCCCTGCGGCCCGCTGTGTATTAGTGCTATTTACTGTGAGTTCTTTGTTAAAGTATTGTGTGCTTTGTGTCTATCTCCGTGTGGGAGATATTGTAACGTACTAGATAGTGTTATATAATAAATACATATTTTTATAGCTACTGTGTGGTTCTCTTTTCATTTAATCTATACTATAAGATTGCATTCCGGTAAAACAAGCTGCTTTACACTCCTTCAAGACTAAGCCTGAAGGCTGCTCTCCACTGCTACCACTTGGATAGCTTTCTAAGGTTGTCTGAGACCTCTTCAATCGCCATAAGGGTTGTCTGCACTGGTGCAAGGTGCCCACTTACATTAGTGGACATCATATACCAGGCCAGCCTCTCACAACCACCTACTGGTTTACCAGACCAAAACGACAGTCGTTATATTTGGGAGTAATCGGCACAAGAAGACTGCAACATGGAATCTGGGCTATAAGACAATCCCCACAGGCAGGCATTACAAGTATCTGGGAGTATTGTTTAGCGAAAGTGGCTCAGCCGTAGCCCTTTTAAATGAACTTAAAAAGAAGGCGGCTGCTATCACATATGGTATTGTCCAAATAAATTGTTTATTAAGCAGCACCTCTGTGGGCCCCATCTTAAGAGTAATGAAGGCAACTTTAACTCCAGCCCTACAGTATGGTTATCATGCCTACCCTGGCGCACTGAATGCCACCGTGGAGCTACGCCACTGTAGAGCATATAAGAAATTATTTCAGCAACCGTGATATGCTCAATGCTTCAAATTAAGACTTGAGTTAGGGGCTAGTGATTCAATCTCTTAACTGTAAAGCATCTCTGCTAAAATGTTACACCAAGGCAAGAATGGCCCCTAAGAACTCTATATAAAGCCTTCTAAAAACTATCTATGAAAGCCCTGGTAACCATGTGCTATCCAATTAAGGGAAGTGAACCTGACACTCAAGATTAAAGAATCTGCCTTTGGGGACGGTGCCATCCCATACTCTGTACAGAAGATAGCAATTAACAAGCAAATGAAAACAGCCTCCTGGGAACAGGATCTAACTGCGGTTGACAGTTCTGCCCAGGCTTAGCCTTTGAAAGACTCCTACCAAGTGGAGACACCACAATCTTATTTCATGGATCCCATTAATGCCGAATCACGTGCTCAGATCCTTTATATGAGTTTACTAGCAATACCAATAAGGGTTTTTAATCCAGTTTGGGCAGACTTGGGTGACTATAGTGCCTGCAGGCTATGCCATAAAAAACAATAAGCATGGGTTCACCTGCTCTGTAGCTGTCCTGTTTTAGACCAGCAAAGGAGACTCTTTGCAAACCGTTTTCTTTTGGAGGAGGGAGTACATACTTGCTCACAGGCATCCTTTATTTGCTTTAGCAGCAGGTAACCTCTGGTGCTGGGAAGATGTACTAAATTTGTGAACATTTTAAAATAACCTCTCTCAATCAAAAGCAAAAGTTCCACATTGGGAACATAGGCAGACTTGAATTACATCATTCGCTTGACATACTGGGCCATCCATGCATCATTAGGCTGTTCCTAGGACTAGTATTGCAAGTCTCTTGCCTCCCAAACAGCCTGAGTGTTTTTTTACCAGTTTTAAAATGTTTATATAATGAATGATATAGCTCTTTGTATTATGCGCTTTGAATTTTGCCTATCCTTTCCTTTTATTGTGCTATACTATTTGTAATTGGCTTTAGTAGCTAAATAATAAAGCACTACTATTATTATTAGTATTATTACCCAACACAATTCAATCATAATGCACTTTCCATGTTAAGCAAATGCATGAAATTTAAGAACGTCTAAAACTAAGAACGGAGTTTGTGTTACCTTGCTGATTCTTGAACACTGAATCAATCCTTAGACGAGGCATAAATCATGTTGCCATGTAAGAATGGAACTAGTGTGACAGTTCGAGCTAGCACAATGCACTTTATACTCCCCCTAAACTAGGCCAGTGTATACTCTGCTCATTTTGCACACTGACTCAACTCCCTTATTTTGCACATCGAACACTAACTTCAGATGAAATGTTTATTTTGCTCCATCTTAAGAAGGAAGTCTGTGTTTTCTAGCTCCGGCTAGCTTCATGTATTTTGTGTTCTTAAATAATGTATTCTGGTTGGACTATTTCCACACTAGGAATTAATCCTTCATGATATGTTAATCATGTCTCTTTTAATTATGAAACCTGCAGAATCCTGTCTGTTTTTTGCTAAAATTGTAATGGATTTAATTAACTAAACTATAAAATTTACCTTACCATTTACCTTACTCTCCACCCATGGAATGCCTCCCTATGGCAGAGTAATACAAGGTAGTGATTTGCGCTGCCTTGCGTTACTTCAGATTTATCAAGCCATGCAGGCCTGAAGGTGGCTTTGCATGGCTTGATAAATCTCAGTTTATTGTTGCGTCTCCCACGTGCCCCTTTGCGTGGCGCAAGGGTGACGCAGCGCTATGATAAATCTGGCCCCTGGTGTCTTAGTGGTGCACCTTAAACGCCAGGCCATTTACCTAACTACTCCTTAGAAAGTATTGAAGAATGCCTATTGTTGATGATTCTTAGCAATGCTTGGCTGGCACAAGTGAACTGTTTTTTTTTTCTCTACATCGATGGTCTCTTTGAGTTATTGAGGCCTTCATGATTTATTATTTTACTGATTGTCGAATTAACTGGCTGCATTTGCATGTATTCCACATTACTGTAAATGCGGCTTCTTTGCATTTTTCCCATTTCAGCCCTGTATTTTACAATTTATTAAAGACGATTTTCCAGAATAGCAGAAAACATGTTGTTCAAAGGATGTGGCAAAGTTGATATATTTGAAGGCAGCAAAGGTAAAACTTAATGAGTTTTCATATCAGAGAAAAGAAAAGTGTTCTAATTTGCATAGGGATGTCACATACAGAAAGGTAAAAAAGAAATACAAATCTATGTCAGAACCCTTCTCAGAGGGCCATAGGGCAAGCAGGAACTTCTGGGCCCAGCCTTGGGGGCAGAGGCATTTTAATTCTAATGACCAGGGGCGCAACCTATTGTGGGTCCTGAGCACCTGGGCCAAGTACCCTGTCAGCACTTAAGTCTCAGTAATAGTGTGGGTCAAGCAGTCCAAGGCTTCTTGGACAGGAGGGGGTGAGGTGGATACAGGGAGAAACAAAGGATCACAACTCAAAATACGTGCAGCAGCATCTATAAATGATTGTCCAGCCAAATACTTGCTTTTATGAAAAAAAAGCATTTTATTTTATCACTAACAACACAAAGGTAAATTCAGAACCAACTTCCATAGTCCCCTGAGGTCAGGGTTCTAGTGTTTTGCTAGGTCGTTCCCTGAGTCCCACTCGCTCCTTGTTCTAGTGATAGTGGTTTTCCCCATTCACTATAAGCAACATTTATGTGAAGCCTCACTAGTATTCTGAGTCTCAGGAGTCTCAATCTGACTCTGTAGTAAAAGTCAAAAGTGTTCCAGCACCAAAGCGCCATCTGGCAAGAAAGTTACCCAAGGGCCGACTAGCCCAAAATCAGTCTTACCCACCCCTGTAGGATCGGAGTGACCGGAGTCTCTGAGAGGCCCTCTACACACGACCAGGAGCTGCAGCGGTTGCTTCTGTTAAGTTCTCTGCACATAGCCCAGGCAGACTGCACCCAGAGGTCTTCAAGTACTTTACACCTGGTCATGCGAGTTCAGTGACCTGAGGTTCTTCTTGGCTTCTCCAAGCTGGGCAAATTTTTTGTTTTTTCCCACAGGGTTTGGGGGGTGTGTGGACAGGAACCAACGCTGGTCCTCAGTCATGGCAGGTCAATTGGGGATCCCCTGGGCGGCCTCTCTCCTCCAGTGTCAATACCAACCAGGTCATACTTCTTGCTTGGTCCTGGTGACCCCCGTGGCATATGAGGTCACCATCTCTCCAAAATACATGGGGTCTGACCCAATCAGCACATCACATTTGCTCACGGCAGCCCTTCCTGGGATATGGGGTCACCTGCTCACCACCACACAAGGGATTTTGCCCTCTAAGCATATCAATCTCTTCACGGTGGCTCCTCCTGGAATACGGGGACACAGGCTTTGCACCGCACATCACACACAGGCAATGACATACTCACTACAGCAATCTTCTCACTGCGGCCCCTTCTGGCATACAGGGTTGAAAGTTTCTCACTGCACATGGGCAGTGACCTGATCAGTGCAGCAGCTGCCTCCTCATACCTGGCTAAGGGAATCCATTCAAAAGGATTCCCCACTCGACCTCACTCCCTCCCATGCTCTCCTCTTCCCTGGAGGGCACACTGGTCTTGGCAAGCAGGCAAGTGCTGGTGCTCCAGGCTCCAGGACAGGTGGTCTTGGGTTTCCTGGGTGATATTCCCTCACCTAGCTGGGAGACGAACAGGCCTTGGCCCCTAGTCCTGGTCAGAGGCAGAAGTCATGCAGAGCTTCTCTTCCTCACACCGCCCAACTAGCTGCTTGACAAGTGACAATATTTGGGAATTCAAGCTCCCCATCCATTTCCAGTCACCAAATGTGATTTAGAGTCTAAGGGCCAGATGTAGGTAAAACCCAAATTGCGAGTCCTTAATAGCGATTTTTACCGAATCGCTATTAAGAACTCGCAAACTCCGATGTAGAAAAAAAGTCGCTAAAAGTTAGCGATTCGGTAATAATCGCAAAATGAATACCGAATCCTTATTACCGAATCGGTATTTGCGAATTCGCAATTTAAAAAAATCGCAAATTAGCGAATCTGCCTTTCCGGTGCACCCTGATGACATCACAACCAGGAAGTGGCCTGACACATGCTGTTTCACTGAGCCTGAAGCTGTGGGAGAGGCAGGGAGCAGGACCATACACCCAGGAGCTGCACAGTAATTACCAAGCAGACACCAAATACAAGTATGGACACACAGGAGAAGGAAAAGGAGCCCGCAGAGAGGAAGAGGAAACACAAATTCAGCAAGAAGGAGTTGGAGGTTCTAATTGAGGAGGTGGTAAAGACTCACGACCAGTTATTTGGGAAGAAATCTCTGCATGTTCCTGAATCGCAGAAAAGGAAGATATGGCTAGAAATTAAAGCAAAAATTAATGCCATTGGTGTCCCCCAGCGCTCCATTGACGATCTGAAGAAGCGCTGGTATGACCTCCGCAAACGTGCCAAGGAGAGGGTGGCGGACAGGCTCAAACAAGCTAATCAGACAGGTGGCGGAACATCCACTGCGCCAGGAACACAACCCCTGGAAGAATTGGTGGAGTCCACCCTCCAGCCTGAGGCCATCATTGGCATTGGAGACGCGGACAGCTCAGCCAGAGGAAACAACAGACAAGGTAAGATGCATGCACAGCATGGTGTGCCCCCCCCCTCCCCAATCCCCAATGAGCAAGAATGGATCCCAATCCAGTCCATGATTAGCTAACAACCAGCAATGCATCTTGGGAGATGTAGTCCTAATTAACCCATAGCATACCAGTGAGTCCACTGAACCCAAGTGCATGTGACCAACATCAGTAAATAAGCAAGCTGGGGACTGTTAGTTTGAATGGCATTCATGTAATTTAATTAAACACAAATGCTGCAAGGCAAGTAAGTAAATTGACATTCTGTACCCACAGGCGAGCATACACCCCAGACTGCTGCTAGGGAGTCAGAAGAGGCACCTAGGATACACGACAATCAGGAGGAAGAGACCCTGTCACCCGCAGATGTCCCACCACCACCACCGAGACCCAGGAGGTACACAGTGGGTAGCCTTCAGGAGATGGAGGGGTCAGAGGAGGAGAGCACGGGAGCCCCACAGACCATGCAGGAAGAGGCAGAACAGACTCCAGAGACACAGTCACCCATGGAGCGTTGCCACACAAGTGCTCGACGACGCAGACCAAGGGCACACAGTCCAGATGAACAGGCTGAAGATTCCAGTGTATTTGCAGGTCTGGAGGGAAACATGTTGAAGGTGCAGCGGCTGCAAGGGAAGACAATGCGGTCAATGCAACGCCAGATGGTGGCCATGAACAAACACATGAGGGACATGAAGGAGGGCATAAATGGTCTGAACAACACCGTTGCAGAGGGCATGCGGGACATGGCTGAGGCTGTAAGGCTGTTGTGCAGCAAAATGGACAGTGAACGTGGGGCAAGGTGCAGGGACAAACAGCGCATGGAAGGGTACACAAAGGCGGTGAAGCGCCTATGCAATGCCACCTCTGTCCTTAGCAGACGGCTCAGTGGCCATGCAGTTGGAAATGGCCCACTGCAGCCAGGATGTCGCTAGGGGTTGGTTACTGTCACCACTGCGTTAGAAGTGCTCCAGACAACACACATCGCTGCCACAGGGTCTGGGGATGGTGGTGAAAGTGAGGAGGTAACAAGCCGCAGCAGCATCACTCCACCAATTGCAGAGTCCAGGAGGCGCAGTGCAAGGCAAGGTCCAGCCGCAGGACAGTCCTCTAGGGAGGGCAGTGTGCAAAGTGAGCGGAGCAGTGCTGTGCGTGGCCGCAGGGAATGAAACCATGCTTCATCTGACATTGGGAGATGGGTGAAGTAACCCATGTGACCATATGATAAGGGATGACAATGAGCATGCAGTGTATCAATGCCATGCTGGGATTGTTCAGGCACTGAGAGGTCAATATGGTGCGGCGGTGTGCATTCCTATTGCCTGATGTAAGGTCAATAAAACACCGTTACACAATTGCAATTACTCGCTTTGTCTCATTACTTACTCAGAAATAGTTGCGTGTGATCTCAGCCCGTCTGTGTCTCCCATCTGGAGCTGATACGACACCTGCTGCGCGGTGCAGTGCCTGTGTCCATTCCTCATCCTCATCCTCTGATTCAGTGAGTTCCACGGGTGTTCAATTCTTTGTGGCCAGGTTATGAAGCATGGCACATGTTGCTATTATTTTGCAGCAGATCAGAGGGCGGTACTGCCGTGCACCTCCACTCTTGTGAAGGCA
The DNA here is from genome assembly GCA_963921515.1 of Calotriton arnoldi. Classification (NCBI taxonomy): domain Eukaryota; kingdom Metazoa; phylum Chordata; class Amphibia; order Caudata; family Salamandridae; genus Calotriton; species Calotriton arnoldi. The sequence goes on along the minus strand of CAWUFW010020732.1, from coordinate 63,250 downwards.
GCGGAACCTGCTTTTCAGGAGTCCAAATGTTCGCTCCACCACATTCCGCGTTGATTTATGGGTCACATTAAATCTCCTCTCACTTGGGATAGATGGGTTGAGGTATGGAGTCAGGATAAATGCCCGCACCGCATATGCACTATCACCTAAGTGGTAAAGGAAGAAAAATTATTCACAGTCAGCAACAGATACATCCAAGGTATACATCAGGGTGTGTCACATTGATTTACCTAGCAGGTATTCTTCTCCAAATTCACCCCCAGCCAGACGTGTATAGATCCCACTGTTCCTGAAAATGTAGGAGTCATGCGTGCTCCCTGGAAACTTTGCAACAATATCGGTGATGATGTGAGACGCATCACAAATGACCTGTACGTTGATTGAATGTGTGGATTTACAGTTCCGATAGATGTACTCAGTCGCAGAGGGGGGGCAGATTGGAATATGTGTCCCATCGATGCACCCTATAACATGTGGGAACTGGGCCTTCTGATAAAAATCCATCTTTGTCTTATGCAGTTCCGTCTGTGTGCTGGGGAACCGGATATAGTGGTGCATTCTTTGCATCATGGCATCCAGGAATGTTTTGAAAAAGCGTGACAGGCAACTTTGTGAGACGCCACCAGCCACAGCTATAACCCCCTGGTAACTACCTGATGCGAGTAGATGCAGGCAATAAAGGACCTGTACATGGGGTGGTATTTCGTGCGCCCTTGGTGTCTGGTGCTCCAGGATTGGATGCAGGTCACGTATCAGGTCTAGGATGGTGGTGGGGTGAAGCCTGTACCTCTCATGGATTTCTGCCTCTGTGAGTTGGAATAGTGTAATGCGCACTCTGTATAGGCGTTCCTGTCGTCTCCAGAGCCTCAGTGCTGCTGCTTGCATCCGCATCCGCCTTGCAATGACATAGAGGGCCGCCATTGTGTTCACGCAGATCCATTCTGGGGCTGTTTATATGCAGTGCACCTGGTTACCACCTGCTTTGAGTCAGTGGTAATTTGCGACTCCAAATTAGAAATTTTTCAAATATTCACAATTTGCGATTTTTGGTACATTGGTTTGCGAATTTGTATTGCGATTTCTTATTTTGCGAGTCGCAAAATAGGGAGTCGGTGTGGCATATTCGCAAAATAAAGAATCGCTAACTGTTTTCCTTTATTTTTAGCGATTCTTTATTTTGCGATTAGGTTTTTCGGTCTCTACATTTCACATGGGTCATTTGCGATTGCAAACGTGGAAATTCTGCGAATTTCTGCGTTTGCGATCGCAATTTGTCTACCTACATCTGGCCCTAAGTCTTTAAAATCTATGTTGAGGGTCGGCTTCCTGTTGAAATACCCTCACGTCCTTTAAAAAGCAGTCTGCCATAGCAGAAGCGACTCCAAAGAGATAACCCCACAATACAGGCCCTGGGAGTGACTAGGAATTCACATCTTGATGTCAGCCACAATGATATGTGTATCAAAAGTTATCCAAGGGCCTCAGCCCTACCCTTTGTGATTCTCTTATCAGCCCCATATCCTACCTGAGATCTACCCAGTCCCCTTCCTTGTGACCTGTCTTTGAAACAAAGAACACCCTTTGAAGTGTACTAGGGAAACTTGGCTCTTCCTCTTTCCAGTGCATCACACCCAGCTTACAGGAATGCAGCAATACACAAATCTGTCTGGGGGGATGCCTCTAGCTCCTCATGTTACACGATGCAGCATAGGTCTCCCAAATGGCATGTATTGTACTAGTTGCAGGCACACAAACATCCAGCGTATGCATATAACATACATGCACCTCACAGTGCTGCACTAGCCCTGTAGTGTTACATTCATAGGCTGTTAGACCTGTCATCCTTAGGGTGGTCTTCCCCCATTGTTTTGCTTGCTTACGTCCCCTTTTTGCTGTACTTGTTTTGTTGGCCTTAGGACTCTGAGTACTTTGCCACTGCTGACCAGTGCTAAAGTGCATGTGCTTCTCCGCTAAACAAGGCAAAATGGATCTATACACAGTTGGCATATTTAATATACTTATAAGTCCCTTGTAAAGTGGTATACTATATACCCTGGGCCTGTAAATTAAATGCTACTAGTGGGCCTGCTGCACTGATTGTGCCACCTGCACAAGTAGCCTTTCAAACCTGTGTCAGCCCTGCCACTGCAGGGCCTGTGTGTGCAGTTTACTGCCAATTTGACTTGGCATTTAAAACTAGTTGCCTTAAACTCCCCTGTTATTACACGTAAGTCCCTCCTAAGGTAGGCCTTAGGTAGCCCATAAGGGGGGTGCTGTGTAAGTAAAAGGTAGGAAATGTATTGTTAGGTTTTATATGTCCCGTAGTGTCAAACAACCAAATTAGTTTTTTCACTACTGTGAGGCCTACTCCTCTTATAGGTTAACTTTGGGAATTCCTTAATACACTTTTAAGCTGTAATTCTTGATTGGAAAGGAATAGCTGTATCATGTTTTATACCTTTGGACTGGTAATGATAAGTCCACTTTAATGCTTTACAATTTTAGAAAAGCCACTTCTAGAAAGTGAACATTCCTCTGTTCTTACTGCTCTGTGTGCCTGCAGCCTGTCTCCAATACACATCTGGGATGGTTGGCAGCTACACTTTGTGCATTCCTCTAGACAGTCACAAACACAGGAAGGCTAGGTGTGCCTGCATACTCATCTGCATTCTGATGGCTCTTCCTGAGCAGGAAGGTAGAGGGGAGCTGACACTTAACACCTGAATAGGCAGTGTCCTGTTTCCCACACAAAGGGATGATTACCCCTACTGATAGTCTGGAGCCAGGGCTGGGAAAAAGGACCCGTGTGCAATTCAAAAACCCTTCTTTGAAGTCACCCCCCACTTTAAATTCACATTGGGTATAAGTACTGGGTCTCTGACTTCTGGACCTACAACTGGACTCTGTCAGTAGAACTGCTGTGCTTCACCAAGGACTGAAACTGCTGAACTGTTGACCTGGAAGGCCTGCTTTTCTTGTGTGCTCTCCTGCTGCTTGCTGCTCTATGACCCTGCTGAAGAGAGCTGGACTCTGCCTTGCAGCTGAAGTGATCTTCAAGGGTTTCTTGGCTTTCTTCCTGTTGCTTGAGGCTCATGGCTCTCAAAGTCTCTACTCCTGCTCCTGAGCCTGGTTTACTGGAAGTGGACCCAGACACTTGCATCAGAGAAATCGTGGCATCACCAGTTTACATGTAGAAGAAATAGTGCATCGACCCTGCTGTGGTAGTAGAACACGGCGCATCACACTCTAAACTGCTGCATCGCATCCGGAACCAACGCTTCGGAACCAATGCAACGCTGCCACTCCATGGAGAAGATTGACGCATTGGCCTCCAGCATGGATTAACCTGATTCATCGTCTTTGGAAACATTGCACTGGGAACTGGCGCTTCACTCAATGGACCTGACGCATCACTGCCACTGAATGGAGAAAATCAACCCATCACCTCGACTGTGGGCCCAACATCGACGCATCGCTCATCTGCACCCCGCACCTCTCTGTTACGACCAGGATCAAGGTACTCTGTTCACAGGGCCTGCTTGGCTATTCTTCCTGGCCTGCGCTCTTTCGTGGTCAGCATGTACTGTTGGGTATGCCCTGGTTCAGCAAGACCAGATGAAAGGCGCATATTGCTTCTAAGAGCTAAAACAAGGCTTTAGTAATTAATATCTGAACTTCTATTTATTGTATTTTTGTAATTTTGGTCTTGATTTATTTATAAAATTATTGTATATTTTTTTAAACCAGTGTGGACTCATTTTGCAGTGTTTTCATTGTGTTACTTTGGGCGTGTTTGTGAGTGTGTGTGTTGCACAAATGCTTTTCACATTGCATTTTAGGATAAACTTGACTGCTCTATATCAAGCTACCAGACGGTGAGCACAGGTTATCTTTTAGTGTATCTCTGACTTACTCTGACTAGAGTGGTGGTCTCTACTTGGACAGGGTACATACCTCTGCCAACTAGAGACCGCATTTCTAACACAGGCACACATATATCCAGCACATGTACACCACACATGCACTGTGCAACACTACACACCAAATTGATGTAGGCCAAGGGTGAGTTAAGCACACAGCAAGAGAACTTTAAATGAGTGAGGCGGTAGGCCTCACTCCAGTGACACAGTTAAAAAGGACCTGTTCAACCTACTGATCATTACACGGTACTCATGTTACTTAACTCCTACTTAAGGCAGTATCCCCTCACCACTATGAGGGTATCACCTTGGGTGCCCTTCCCAGAACAACAGGACCGCAATTCTTGAGACAGGCCTATGTCACGGCACACACTCATGATCTGTGTTTACCTTTAACAACAAAATTCAGCATTAGGGATCCAGATATCAGATCAGTTGGGGCACTCAGAGCAAGGGTGCATGTCCATTACCATGCTGATAACTTTTCCATCCCAACAACATTCATTGCTTCAAAAGGTACAATTACATTTTGTCACTCTCTACAATGCAGATTGTGAAATACGTTTCCCATTACATTTAAGCTTTAATTACTAGTTTGGTGATAAAAACTATGATAACTAACACTGATTGCCAGTTACTTTCATGCCCCCCACAGAATCAGTATTTATTACATGTTGATAGAAAATGATCATTCGGCATTGCATGTTTTAAAATTTTAATGTGCGCTGTTTAACAGGTGCCGTAATTATTCCATAAAACACCAGGAAGAACTCGTTTTGAGTCATGAGAAGAACATGGAGTCAGAAAAGTAATACCTAGAAAGTGATAACTGACAGCAGCACAGCATACAGATCTCAGGATACCCAAAACACACCAACGTTGCTATCCTGTATGGGAGTGTGCAGGCAGTTATTGTGTGCCCAAAGTACCTTAGAAGCAGTCCTGCCAAGTACCACGCATCAGGCGTTAGACTAACGCATTTCAGTGAGGTGGTTCGCATCACTGCACTGAAATGCTAAGTCACGCATATAAGGGCCTGTGCCTATCAAGCGCTGTTATTATAAAACACTAGTGTCAGTGGCACAGGCAGGCAGCCCTCGCTGCACGGGAGACTTCTTGGGGGCTGGGCTCTTAGTTGCCTGCTTGCTACAATGTAACAACTGTATTGAAGCGCCACGCGGTAGCACAGCATACTTTCACTTTTGTGAGTTCATGGGCAGCAGCTGAATTCAGAAATGGCTCCAGGCTGCTGTTGATGAGGTCACAGCCAGCGCGGTAATGAATCCTGCGGCCCGCTGCATCACGCGTGCCCGACCCAGCCTGTCCCACCACGGCCCGGGCGGCGGCAGAGTCACTTAGAACACCCAGGCAGACTGTGGCGGCCAGAGTGGTTCATTCGCGGCCCCAGAGCACCAGGAACTGGCAGCTGAGCCGGCCGGCCAGAGCGAGCCTGATGCGGGCGGGTAGCTGGTCACCACAGGGAGAGGCGAGTCAGGCGGCCAGCATCGTGTGAAATGCAGCTGCTCTCAAGCTGGCTGCAGCTGCAATTTCATTTCAAGTAAGTAAGTGTGTGCCTAGCCCTGGAGTTAGAGAGGGGCGTTAAATAAGAGTACTCACTGGCAATAAAGTTCCAAATGATCTGTGCTCCCGGCTTTGCATTCTGACCTCCTCCAAGTTCCACGCACACACTCGTCACACTCTGCACTCGCAGCCACACACAGACTTGCACATAGCGGCCAGTCAGTGACACGCGCATACACAACATGCATGGCATGACACCTTTCTCAGGCCGGCTTAGCTAATGTAACATGATTTCTCTGTGCTGGCCTAAACACTCGACATCTACTAATGCCACTACACCTGATCTTCCATATAATTGCCCACTTACTCGAGGCTGCCTTGCCCCAAATGCCCGGCGTGCGTGCTGCAGTCTGTCTGCCGCAATTAGTTTTCACTTTGCCATGGGCCAGCCAACAACTCCAACTGTGCTTTACTTTAGTCATGATAGGCAATTAAATCCGGCGCTCAGGAGAGGCTGCTGGGTGTCTCTTGAAGGTGGTGCCCGTGTCTGTGAGGCAATTGGTAACCGGACGTAGACGTCTCATATATGAATGGTTAACTAAACTGAAGTTGAAGCGCATCAAAAATACACTAGTTATTGGAGCATGTGTTTGGAAAGTGGAGCAGGACATTTATTCTGTATATAAACTAATTCATGCTGGGCGGCCTCAAGTTGAACCGGCCATTCCTTGAAGAACTTCGAGAGCGACTCATTTATAAAATTATAAACACTACAGTGCCCTAGCTGCTGGTTATGCCTGAGACTTCTCTGTCCCTCAGCCTGAGGCTTAATGCATTTCTGGTGCTTTGCAGCAGTTTTACGATTTTCTTGTTGCTCTAATTTAATACGTTTCCATCATCTTCATTGCTTGATTTGGCTCTGAGAAAGTGTCACTCCTAGTCGTTGAAATGTCACTCATAATTACACTGAAATTCGGAAAATGTCACACATAGCTATCTGAAACCTTGGCAGCTATGTAGAAGAGTGCAACCAAATTCCATTGCCACCCTCTCACATCACTTGGTCATAACAGTTTTAAAACTGCAAAAATCTTCCACCATAGACCCCATCAGAAAGAACTATTTTACTGCTCCTGGTATGAAGGTTCTGACTCAGGAGGTCACACGAAACCATAGTTACCTGATGGGCCATCTCTTTCTAAAGACCCCACTGAAGACAAGACCCAGACTGTGGAAATATACAACACGCAACAATGAAGCTGTCTCAACATATCCATGAGACACTGAGGAAGGCAAATAGAGGCTCCCAACTTTGCACAATCACAAAAGCATGGCAAATAGTAGTGATTCTCTGAGTCAATCTATAGGAAGAAAAGGGAATGGCCATCTTCACTCACTATCTCTGACGTGAAAGGCATCACTGGAACCCTAGAGGTCTGAGGAATCAAGGTAATAATAGACAAGAGAGGAGCTAGGGTGATGTGACTGTGTAGATGGACTTTCATTATGAAAGTGAGTGCCTATCATAGCATTGTGCTGTCAGCCTGGCAAATGTGTTTATAGTGAGCCATGCCTGGTAAGCAGATTCAACAGAAACAAAAAAAATTAAAAACAGTATGTCATTCCTACACTCACATGCCACTTCCCAAGTATAGAGCTACCATTAGTTTATACCAAGGATGAAGGGCCTAATGGCATTCAGAAACAATTTCATCCCATATCAAAACATGAGTGGGCATATATCATGATGAGTGAGGTTCACATAGAAATTACATACTCCAGCATGACCGAAGCCAGCCTAAGTCACCTTGCTCGCAGTGGCGGCTGGTGACATTTGAAAGTGGTGGGGGCATAAAATTATTGTCGTACTGCACTGCGGCGAGCGTGCGTAGCAGGCGAGTCCGAACAACCTATGGCGGGTTCGGGGGAGAAACTTTAAAAAAAAGAGTGGACAAATGGTGCATTTTCAAGCAAATTTGAGAAAGCAGGAAGGTACGATTGAATTATTTATCATTTGAGAAATTGCCATTTTTTATGAGCTATAGAGGACAATCTTTGTGTATGCTGATGTTATCATTTGCCCATATTAACTTCTGAACACACTGATACACTTGTAATGGTTTTAACTATACAATAAATACATTCATTGACTGTGCAGTGTGATTGAAATTAAATATTACGGGGCAGATTTACAAGAAAGTGACGCATCTGTATTGATGCGTCACTTTCCCTGCGCCACCCTTAGAAACCCTTGTGCCACCATAGATGCGCCGTATTTACAATATGGCGCACTATGGCGCAAGGATTGACAGATGCGTCAGAAATTCTGACGCATCTGTTGGCAGAAAAGTCACGCATTGCTGGAGTCGTGTCGCAAGCACGACGCAACTCCAGCAATGCGTGTTGAGGCCTATTCCCACTACACTGCGTCACTACTTATGCCTGCTTCAAGCAGGCGTAAGGTTTTGACGCAGTGGCGTCCTAAAAGTGGCGCAGTGAAATCTTGTAGATTTCACTGCGTCACTTGTACGAGGCCTTCCTGCGTGGGATCGCCCACCCTGCATACATTATACCTGACGCAGGTATAATGTGACGCAGGGCTTTACAGCGTGACGCATCTCCCTAGATGCGTCACGTTGTAAGTAGGCCGCATTGTTTGCGCCCCCATTGCGTCAAAAAAAGTGACGCAATGGCGGCGCAAGGAGGCGCAAGGGGCTTGTAAATCTGCCCCTACGTTTGTTAACCATGCATATTTGTATAACCTATATTTGCAGAGATCTGAATACTCCAAGATGGAGGGCTGTGTCTTAATGTTTTAGCCATCTTGTTAATATACATACGTCCGATATATATGCATTGTGGGAATCCTTCCTGGTCAGCTGATTGCCCCTTGTGTGCGTTCCCAGTGAGTACTCAGTGGTCACGAGAGTCAAAGGATGATGTTTCACGCCCCCACCAACGCCTGTGTGTTCCCATCAGTGGTCCCTCAGGGTTGAGGGAGACGGGAACCCCGGAGCATTATGAGTAACGACGGTCCCTCTTCTTCCGTAGTGTGAATTAAACAGCAACATAGCAGAGAAAATACAGCCGGGCGATTAGTTCAACATATGGTTTCACAATATGCAGGGAAAAGGGGCTATCCTAGCTGGGCCTGGTAAACCTTTAATACCGTCAGTCTTTCGGTCTCTGGCACAACTATCAGTTTAACAGTATATAGAATGGAGGTGGAGTGCCCATCATCCTTCTGATGTCTATAAGACGAGTGCCGCATGGAGCGGGTTGACAGTATCATCTGATGCCGGAGTACGGCTTCCAACTAACTGACTGCCTTCCTCTCGGCTGTCCTTATCAAGTTAAACTAAAACTGAACTTTCCAGCGAAGTGCAATAAAACATACAGGTTGCAAAAGCCTTCACCATGGTAACAGATTGTTCCCCTGCCAGGGGACGTCAATGGACTTCACGCAGAAACCCACAATCTCTAAATGCGAACAGTTTGTTTTACTTCCTCCTGGGCCGTTTCTGCCGCAATAAAGACACTCCTCATAGAACCTGCCTTTTAAACCGTTTGTTAACGCAATCGGAAACTAAATACCAATGCCCTGCAAAGGGCTTTCGAAATAGCACAGCCCTCTCTGCAGCCGGCAGTGGTATAGTCTGAATTAATAGGGGGGAAATACTATTTGGTACATAATAGAAATACATTTTAATCACAAAGTCAAACTGGAAATTGAGAATGGCTCCCTTGCCAGTCCACGTTTCTCTCTGAGTCCCCAATGTTGGGGGCTGGATTTGGGTATCCCTCCTCCCCCGTGAATTTCTTAGTTTTTCTGTGGTACCCTCAGAGCAGCACTTTGGTCAATGCAAAATTACCACGTACTAAATATATTCCAGTATTAGAATAAGAATGGTAAATAAGCCTCCATGATAATTTTGGAGAAAGTTGCACTTTTCCCAAATATTCCAGGACTCAGAAATATAAGCAGTCACGGCCAGCATGACAGGTCGGTGGGGTCGCGCGGGTTCGAGGGGGAGCGGGACGTTACAATTAAAAAAAACGTACCTTACGCACCACAGCCTCAGCTCCTGCTGCTCCTGGCCGGTTTTCCACAGGCAGCCTCCCTCCACTCCCCTAAGCCAATCACAACGCTGCAATGGCAGCGTTGTGATTGGTGCGGACGGCGCCCAGCAGGGCGCCTGTAGGGGGCCATTTTCTCTATGAGGCTGCATGCAGCCTACATAGAGAAAAACGGAGAGTGCGCATGACTGGTTTGGTCGGCAGTGCGAGAAGCAGAAACATAAAATGGTGGTTTTACCATTTTATGTTTCTGCTTCTCGCACTGCGAGAAAGTAGTGGGCGAAGCCCCTCCGCCCTAATGGAGGAGCCGCCCCTGCTTGCTCGACTCCCACATTAGTCTGAGGAACAGGAAAGCTGTCAACACGTGTCCGAATGATGCATATGTTCACTGTCACAAAGTGTTTGCCGGTATTGTATTTGATGTCATTCCTCATCACTTTCTGTTTTCTTTGTTGTTGCTAAGGCTCATCAACATCTGTGCATCCCCCCATCGTCAATGTCCTCAGGTACTAGTATGTGTCGCCTGAATACAATGTTATGGAGCATGACATATATATCGCTATGATGTGGCAAAGCTCAATCCGCCGTTTACTGTACTACACCTTCAGTACCATACAAGCATCTAAGCCTCCACTTTCGGAGGCCAAAGGCACACCCTGTTGCATTCCTGCACCACCTTTGTGCTTAGTTTTTGCTTCTTCTTGGATAGTAATGTGGTTCTGTAGTGATGTCATCAGCCAAACATCAGGGGTATCCGACATCACCTGCAGTGACTGGACTATTATGTATGAATAGTACACCTGAATAGTGCCTCTACTCCAACAAACAAGCTGCACTGGAGGCACATGTAATTGTTAAAAAGGTGACTTGCTTGAGAATCTTTATCAGCGTAAAAAGAAACCAAAGTATTTTGTTAAACATATTCACATTGATGCATGTGTGCTCTGCCACATGGGCTAACAACTCTCTAATGCTGCTTCCAATATGTATTATGTTTGGACTTCACAACCATGATGCTTTGCAGTCATGATGAAGTACAACTGATTTGTCTGCTACTCCCTAAGCAACCAGGTATATTTAGCGTGATCTGTCACTACAGTATGACCATTGTTGAATTACCACAGGATCATGGAAGTGTGGTGTGACCCAGGACACGTAGAACAGCAGTTCAATATACACACGTCTGCATCACTCACAATTTACACATTGACGGTGTGTTGCATCCTCATTTATGTGGCAGCACTATGGATACATGAGTGCAGTCAGTTGGCCCTAGGATGGTAGGAAAACCCACTATGGCACATAACCATTTGAAGTCATGGCTGGGCAACTTAGTTTCTATTCTCCTACTGAATGGCTTGTTGTAGAAGAACATGGATATGGTGTAGCATGACATAGTGAGTTAGCAGTGCTGCATCCATGGCGTTGTACTCTGCTGTGGAAGTGTGAACTACTTTAATCAGCCTATGAGTGGTTCCCTGGTACACGGCTGTTTATGTGGGTTTGGTACTGTAAACAGGTGTGTATTTTTTTTATTCCCACACAGATACTTGTTTTGTGTTTTTCTGCAGTGTTTTGTTGCTCATGAGTTTTCAGAGTGCTAGTTTTTCCTTCATTGCTTTGATTCCCTATATTTTCGGGTACTTCTATTACTGGCTTTCTCTTGGCGCTATTTTTAGGTGGTATTTTCCACTGGTTTTTATCGACCTCTCTCATAACTGGTATTCAGTATTATTTACAGCATGTATTATTTTTTGCATATGGGAAATATCACTTTCGATAAATAGCACATAGACATGGTATTTAGCACAATCGACAGATCTTGCATGTGATTTTTAACTTGTGATCAGTCAATAAATACATTACCTTTTAATCCTGGCATGTAATAATTATCGCTATGTCTACATCATAATGGAGACCTTAGATATTCATTCATTTTTTGTGCATCATTGTTGAGAGATATGTAATAACCATCTTATTCATCTTTGAAAAAAAAGACAATTCTGCAGAAGATTGTAGTAGAACTTTGCTTGCATTATTTCTTAACCGGGTGACATGATTTTCAAAGCAACAGCGGAATGCTTTCAATGAAATATTTGACCTGAAATGTAGCTCAAGACACATAAAACTGGAGTTTCATATTTCTATACTTACTCAGCTGTATAGTTGTGCAATACTGGGCCAAAGTCAAAAAATATGGCTGACCGCAATGGGGCGCAAGACGGACACAAATAGGGGATTGGGCCTGGTCTGTGCTTACCTTGCTTCAGAAGGTAGAATTTCAACGGGAAAAAGGCTGCAGGTCGTGACCGAGGAGAAGGAGTTGTCCTCAAGGATCCACTGGATGAAGTTGCGGTGAAGATATCCACGTTTGGACTTAGTCTCTTATTTGGAAGTCAAAAAGATCCAGCGGAACAAGGCCAGATACCTCTTTTGCAAAGGACCTATGAACAGGACTTGCTGCTGCGGAGCAGACTGTATCCTGAGCTGCTGCGAAACAAGGGTGACATGCGATGCACCTTGGGCAGATAGACAAGCAGGTTGGTCCTGGTCTCCTCTCGGTTCTCAGAGCAGTTTTTAGCCAAAAATATTTGGAGTCCCAAGTTTTGGATTTTGGCTATCTGGGCACCGTTAGCACCACTTCCAAATGTCCAGAACTGAAGAGACACCACTTGGAAGGCTAGGACTCAATCAGGCTGGGTCCAGGTATGGTTTCTAGATAGTTGGGGTCCTTTCTAACATTGAGGCTCCCATCAGGAGGTCAGCAAACTAGTCCTTGGAGTCACTCTGGTAGCCCTGGGTTCAAGCAGTGGAACAGGGCTCAAGAAGCAGGGCAGGCCTCTGAGGGTTCAAGGCAGGCATCAGGCAGCAAAGCAGTCCTTTCAGATGCAGCAAAACACTTCTGAAACACACAAGAGGCCACAGCAGCAGACCGTACTCTGAGAGTCCTTCTGCAGGTCCAGAATGTGAACTGAAGAGTGGGTCTGAGGGTCCGATTTTTATTTCTGGTGCCTTTCCTGAAATAGGAGAAGTTTCTAGAAAATTCCCTTTGAAGTGCTTAGAGTTTCCTGTTTCCCCTGTGCTGGCTCCATGAACAATGAAGTGGTGTGAAGTGTAAAACCCTTTGTGTAAAGGCAGTGCACAGCCTATGTATTTGCCAGTGGGGGTGTGCACTGCCCCCCCATCCCGGCAATGATGTCCCATACAGGCACACCTAATCCCTCTATTGTGTGGCTCTCTGGGAGGAATCAACAAAGTCTAATTGCCCAGTCATGTGACCCAGAAACAGGCTGCCAGTCCCAAAAACATTCTAAAAGTGGCATTTTCAAAATTGTAACTTAAAATCCAACTTTACCATTACAGAGGATTTTAAATTACAATTTTTAAGATACCAATCGTGAAATCTTTTCCTGCTCCCATTCTAAGGCTAGCACTTATTAAATGTAATAAGGCAACCCAATGTTATCCAATGTGAGAGGTAGGCCTCACAGTAGTGAAAAATAAATTTGTGAGTTTTTCGCAACCAGGACATGTAAAACTTAAAAGTACATGTCCAACCTTTTAATTGCAATGCACCCTGCCCTATCGGATACCTAGGGCCTACTTTCGGTATGGCTTATATGTAATTAAAAAGGGAGTTTAGGACTTGGCGAGAGTGTTATTTTGCCAAGTCGAATTGGCAATTTAAAACTGCATTCAGGTTGCAGTTGTCAGACCTGGGATATATTCAAAGGGGCTACTTGTGTGGGTGACTCAATAAGTGTTGCAAGCCCAATAGTACCATTTAATTTACTGGCCCTGGGTATAAGGTATACCACTTTACGAGGGACTTATAAGCAAATTAAATATGCCAATCTGGTGTAAGCCCATTTTACCATGTTTACGGAGTGAGCAGAAGCACTTTAGCACTAGTTGGCAGTGATAAAGTGCACCGAGTCATAAAGCCAACAAAAACGAATTCAGCGAAATAGGGGGGTAAAGGCTAGATGTTAGGGGAAAAATCACGCCAAGGCTGACACTTCTAACATAAGTGGTATATTCCCTATACAGATGTTGGTGCTCCCAAAGGGACTTGTCTCTCTTTTAATGGAAATTCTGTAGTGCCTTGTCTCTTTATCACATTGGAATCTTTAAGAACAAAAGACATGACAGTCTTAAGCTTTAAAGATTCACTTCTCACATTTTCAAAGTACAAAGGAACAAATTGCAGTTAGTCAAATATAAATTCAGTCAAAGTGCTAACCCCAAAATACTGAGAATCATGAACTCAGGAGAGTTCAGAGACAAAACTCACAGAAATTCACCTTCTAAGAGTGAGGAAAAGGACTCATCCTAACATCGTAAAATCACACACTTTTATAGGATTTTAAACAAAGGTTCATACTTTCACTACCTTAGTACATGGTACTCAGGCTCATGCCCAATAGGAATCAAGTAAAAAGAAACATTTGCAATAGAATACTTTTGAGGACTTTCTCACTATAATACTACATGGGATTCTGTGCTCTCAGAGCCGGGTACTTGGGGACACAACTGTTACATAGTATGTTATACAATCTGGGAAAGCTAAATACAGCCTTGAGAAAATGCATTTCATTTAGATCATTCAGCAAAGTCCTCAGCTTGCTCCATGGAGTTTAGTAATTCTTTATTCTAGCAGGGAATGAAATAATAACGTTAATCATGTGCTGTAGTATAATTTCACATTAAAGATGGATGATAAGGCCAAGTTAGCCTGTTTCACTTACATCGTGATTTCTGAGGTTACTGACATTAAACTTCTACAAATTAGTGTTCTTGTGTGCGTTGGATACAAAATCCGGGATATATCCCCTATTAGCAGGGCTCTTGCTGTCCGGTAATCCTCCATGTTATCCTATATTATGAACATTCACACCCACTAGGAGCGCTGAGAAACTGACTATTGCTGCGCTCTAATTGGAAGATCTTTGTAAGAACCCTTATTATTCTTTGTTTAAAAAGGTATGCTTTCTTCTGGGAACTACACCCTTTCTCAAAGATGGTTGGTTACCTTTGAGAAGATAAACACAAAGGCGTAGACAGTCAAGTCATTGTTATGCAGTTTGTTTCATAATCAATATGTATTTGAGACTTTCAATAATGAAACAGCAATGTTTTTTACACACTTCTCTAACTCAATGAGCTCAATGAACTACCAGGAGTAGCTAATGACCATCAGTACATTGGGGCCATTTTTACTGAAAGTATTTGATGCAGTGGTAACACTACTACAACCACATATCCACAAAAGCACCAATCATCAAATACATTGTCAATATTACATTGTCTTTCAACACAAGACGTATAAATCTCAAAGCCCTATGCATTTCCTACTCCTGAAGTCTACTTCTGCATGCTACCAAATGCAAGTTACAGCAAAAACATTACACATGAGAAGTAATCTAACATGTGTTAATAATCTGAATTGATTGATGTTACAACCTCATGTTTTATAAATTAGACAAGGGCATCTTCACTTGTGGTGCCTGAAGCTTTATGAAAATATGGCACCTGTAAGGAAATTGATTATTAGTTGGGGCAGATTTGAGTCCTATTCAAGCAATAAGATCCCAAATCTTCTCAGGTCAAACACAGTTTCAAGAATTTAAACCTGTACTTAGCCCATAATAGCCATTGAACCAAGCAGACAGTTTTAACTTTAAAATATGTCAAGTCTTTACCAACACTAAAACAGTCAAAAAGTAAAAGCACAATGCAGGAAAAATTCCACAGCCAGTTTCTAAAAAACTGAAAAAAGGACACCAAAATAACTAAAATCCAGAAAGGACACCAAATATATGAATTTTGAAAGTTTTTTAAAAAACAAAGCTCCAAGAAAAAGTAAAGCACCTATCAAAAACCATTGTTTGCGGTCAGCTGGCACCTAGGTGCAATTTCAGGCTGATCTTAATGGAACTGGATCCAGATACATGAGTTTGGCGATTCATGGGACCGCCAAACTCGCGGTGGAGGTGTTGTGGCAGTCGGGGACCGCTGCACCAGCGGTCCGCCTGCCGTATTACGAGTACGGAGATCGTAGCACTTTGGGACTGCCGCAAACACCAGGGATCTGTGATCCCTGGCGGTGGCGTGGATGTCTGGGGAAGCCCTATGCATGGAGTTGCTGCTGTGGCACTGCAATGCCTATTACGAGTTTCCCCACCACCAGCCTTTTCATACAGGTGAGCCTGCCATGAAAAGGCTGGCAGTGTGGAAACAGGGCCCCCTGTTTACCCCAGTGCATGGGGGTGCATGCAGGGGGCTGGCACTGTGGAAACATTTTTGCCCCTGTGCATGGGGGTGCATGCAGGGGGGCACATGTTATGCCTCTTGTGTGCATGCACCCCTGTTCCTGGATGGCATGGACATGCAGGAACGTGCATTGTCAGTCCCATGGCAGTGCAGTTCTAAGGCTCACTTATGAGTCTTTAAACTACACCACCGCCCACATGCCAGACTATGAATGAACTCGTAATCTGGCAGACGACAGTTGGGTTTGTCGGTGTGGGAATAGTGCAGTGGCATGGCAGCCCGCTCCCACACCGCCTCGTAATCAGGCCCTTAATCTTTTTTTATGTAACTTGGCAGGTAAAAGGCTGTATTTGACAAAATCCCTTGAAATCCAAATGGCTAGGAATAGCACAGAGAGGGAAAATTTGACTTTTTCAGCCTCCGAAGTCCTCTCGTTCGGCAGATACTTTTTTTTCTCCTTCTCTAGGGCAAATCTTCCAGTGGTATTAACCTGAAGTTCTTATGAAGTCAGATAACTTTGCTGCCAAGTCCCGCTTAAGCTACGGAAGCCTTGGAAGCCCAAAAATATTCAAAGTCCCAGCTTTTCACACTTTCTGTTTCAGTTCTGCTCAGCACTTCTCTGGCTTCCAGCCCTTAGATGCCAGAGCGCACTCTAGTAGAGTCTATCAGCAAGTCCCAGTCCAGTTCCAGTTGTATATGGTCCACTGGTCACTCCAGGAAAAAGGTCTGTTCCAGCCTTTTATGTCCCTTTAGCCACACTTGAGTTCAACTAACTGACCCTTTGAGTCCACTTCTTAGTCCTGGATAAATGTAGGAGGAGGTCCAGCCCTTGAGGTTGCTACAAACATTACAGATAGCAGGTCAACTCCTCGACCATTCTGCCACAGTGCCAGCAAGTGTTCTGAGGAGCTGGGGGTTAGTTGCTACATTTGTTCAATTCACTTGCCAATGGTGGGGGTGGTAACTGTATACTCCCTGACCAATGGGAGAAATGTTTCCAATGGAAATCTTCTGTCTTTTCCAGCACTGTCTACCTCACCACAATCTATCCCACAGAGCAGATTCTCAGTAAAATGACAAACTCTTCATTCCCCAGGTGGAAGCTTGTGGCACACTTAGGCTTATATTTAACGTAATGAGCAGTCCCCTCCCACTCAACCACTCCAAACTGGCTCTAGGGCCAACCCCCACCCCTTGACTGAGACTAAAGCTGGGAGGCAAAAGTGTGTTCTGGGATCAAAAGATGAATCTTGAATCTCAGGTCTGAATCACCTTCCGATCCCTGTCCTCTTTCACTACTGGCTATAGGAATTGATGTCATCAACCCCATTATAAATTATTTGCTAAATAAGCATTTAGCCACAGCTACAGTACCCAATTACTGGAAGCGAGCCAAAATTGTTCCTCTTTTAAAAAAGCCAAGTACAGGCTAAGATGTCCTTGGCAACTATATGCCCATCTCAGTTCTTCCAATGCCCTCTAAACTCATGGAAAAAATTTGTGAATCGTCAACTCTCCAATTTTATTGAGAATAACAGATTACTTCATCCCAGCCAATCTTGCTTCAGGCCAGTGTACAGCACAAAGACTGCCCTTTTGGAAGTCTTTGAACAGATTAAAAGTACCATCAATGCAGGCGGCAGGGCTGTCCTTGTATTGTTAGACCTGTCCACAGAAGTTCACATGGTTCCACATGCCAGGCTCCCCACCCGCTTTCAAGAGATCTGCATTAGGGACAATGCCTGGAAGTGGATGAAATACTTCCTGGAAGAGAGGAGTCAAAAAGTTTGGCAACCCCCTTATTCTTTGGGCAGCCAAAGTGTCTCAGTAGGGGTTCCTCAGGGCTCAGTCCTTAGCCCCACAATATTTAACATCTATACATCTCTCCTTGCTGATTTGGTGGAATTGTTTTGGGCTAAAATAATCTCCTATGTCGATGACACAGATTATCTTCTCCATTGGTAAGGGGGTACCAATCAAACAGGATGCTATCCAACCATGCCTCTTTGTGGTTTTTCACTGGATGAGCCTTATTCAACTGAAGTGCAATACCGAAAAGACTTAGGTTCTCAATATGGGGCACAACTTTGGTCTCAATCTGGAAGTGCACTAGCCAGAAAGGGCTTCCCCAACCAATACTCAAGTTGATACTGTGAAATACTTGGGGTTCAAATTTGGCAAAGATATGTCTTTCTACAAGCAAATTAACTCAGTGGTAGCGGTGCGCTTTGGTTTCTTGCATATAATGAAAAATGTTTTGCATTTCCTTTCAGTCCGATTAGGATTACAGCAATTCTGGCTCTAGTTGGACTATCTCAATGCATTTTATATGTAGGTCTGCTTCAATACATGTTGAGAAAATTACAGACTGGGCAGAATGGTGCTGCCAGTCTTGCTCTCAGTCTTCTAAGAAGAGCATGTCTCCCAAGATCTGAGTAATTTGCACTGGCTTCTGATAAACAAGCGGAGTTTATTCAAGACTTCTCTGTTAAGGCACATAGCATTGCCTAACTCCAGCCCTGTCTACTTATCCTCCAGTATTTCTTACTATAATCCTGTGACAGCCTTGCGTTCTGCCAAGAACGATCTGGCCACAATTCCAAGGGTTCGTCTTGATAAAGCCGGTGGACGTTCCTTCTCCTTTTTGGGGGCGATGGGCTAGAACAATCTTACTTTGGAACTGCGCCATATTGATGAGGAAGGAATATTCAGGAAAAGGTTCAAGACATGGCTTTTTGTTCAGTAGCCAGCTTCCATTCTCTTTTATGTGTGCTTAACCCCAAAGGGCTGAGACACTCTTTTGAGTAACCGTGCACTCAATAATTCCCTACAGACTAAAAATACATACAAATATCCCTCTCCTCCGGGCTTTCCTTATCACTAAACACTAAAAATACAGGTCTGTCCCTCATCTCTTTTAAGATACTAAAGTTCCAGGACACTCCTGAATTGCCCTATGTTGATATTGATAAAATCTATGCTAATGCTTATGATGGTACACTCGCATATACGAACAAAATCGCATATTGTCATATTTGCCTGTCATGAACTCTCCATCAATCCCAGCTCGACAATATGTGATCAAGCATGCTTTGCAACCCAGGCCCGCAGTAACTGATTGACAGGTCACAGTTGGGGTGGCACGTACCCGGCAGACAAATGCGTGAACAGGAAACTCAGGTCCATCCCCCAGATAAGCGCATCAACACCACAATGGTCCAAGGAAATTGGCCCCAATAAAGCATGCCAGGTCAGAGGGGTGCGTGCATTCCCAAACAGCATAAATTTAGATGCCACATGGAGTTAGGAACACACAGCCAATCAGGACACAACACACACAGTACATGCAGTGATCACTCGCCTCTCATGCTGGACATCTGGACATACTACCCAGTGGCCCACATTGTGTCCACGCAAGGTTGAGGCCCACATGCATTTGTTATCAGAAACCCCTTTTGTTAATTTATGACTCCACCTTACAAGGACCGCATACTTCTTCCAAACAAGGATTGCCAGATTTACTTTGATTGTACCCAAAACTGTAAACCTGCACAAATTGAATGTACTTTTACACGGTCCTTTGACCCGTTTCTGTGAGTTGTACTCCCGTCCGAACTGTTTAACAAAACCAACTGTTCCTGTTTTACCCAACGCCTCTTGTCTTTGTTTTTTCAAGAAAAATTCGGATTTGAGCAACATTTTGGTGAGCCAGCCAGGAGAGATTGGTACTTTGAGCCAGACTGTAGCCAAAGGAGAAGGAACCCACCTGGACGGATTTACATCTGTGTAGCAAGGAAGGTGAGCAGACACAATTGATTGAAAGTTCTGCTGAATCCGCGGGGTGGAGGTCCGTCCTGAAGCTGCCATCAGAAGGGTAAGAGATCACATCTGATCCTTAGTCCCCAGCATTTGGCATATGGCAAACTAGGAAGAAATGCAAATTTTTTACCTGAGTGCCCTGTCACTGACAGAAATCTGCCATATTACACACACTTTATGTGCTCGAACTGAGTAGTCACAAGGCGGCCTCAAAGGCGATCCCGCAGAGGTCACCTTTCTTTGATAGTCAACAGGCTAGTAGGAAGGATAAAGTTGGTAGTTGCTTGTACTGCTGGGTATAACACAGATGGTAGGCTTGTCTCTAGGTATGATACAGGGTTACTGCTTAGACAGCTGGGCATGATACAGATGGTATGCTTGCCCTGGATGTAATACAGGATTACTACTTGGACCGCTGGCATGACGCAGATGGTACGCATGGGCTTTGGGTCTGATATAGGGCTGGCATCACAATCTTATTTTTTATTCTAAAGGGGTTTTCTCAGAACAGCCGGTCTCTTAAACACTGGGGGTGCCTGAAAGAAGTGAGAGGTGTTGTTCGCTGGACGTGACACAGATGGTACGCTAAGCCCCTAGGTTTAGGGGCACAGAGTGCAATTAAGACATTAGGGAAAGATTTGGATCTGGGAGATCCGGTATAGGTTGTGTTTGGCCAAGAGGAGCCTGTGGTTCTTCGAGTTATTCCTTTTTTCTGGAAAAAAATGGTCGTTTTTCTTTGTCCTGGAGCCTATATTGAAAGACTATTGGGCTCACTTAGTTTCGTGTACTGCACAGAGCTTCTGCTGGTTAAAGAATAGCAGGTGCTAGGAGCGGGCTAGGTATTTTTGACAAAGATCATAATGTTTTTCTCTGTCAGTTTTTTATTGTTGTAGTGTTGAAATTGATGCAAGGTATTTGTTGTTGTGGTATCATTGCTGTTTTGATGCTTGTAATTTAATGCAATTGCATTTTGTTTTGTTAATGTCTCAATGAGCTGCATGAAGGTGTTGCTATTCTCTCTCAAATCGCTATTTCTTACCACAGTAAAATCTGCTGTTTTTCTGCCAATTCATCATGACATGTTAACAATTGGACTTTATTCTAGGTTGTGACCCTTCATATGCCTTTTCTGTTTGTGTTTGTGAACTGTACACATTGATGCATTCTTAGTTAGTATTTGAGCTCATTGTAGGTGGTAGTTAGGACTAAAAATGCCCGTGTATAATAGTTCCTCACAACCAAAGTATAGCTTAAAAAATTCTCCAAAAGACAAATCAGGTAAGATAGGATGAATTTGTCCCTTCAAAAGTGCCCAATTCATCATGGAGTCTCCACTAAAACACATGCAAACCAGATTCCCCACACAGGCAAAAACACTTAAAAAGTATTGCCACGAATTAAACGCACACACTAAGGAACACTGGCTTTCTTAGACAGAAAAGGGAAACTTCAACACTAACATAATAGAACACATGAAAACAGACATTATGACTAAATACACAAGACAGAAGAAGGACAGGAGAGAGGCACTTGTAGAGCTGTGTGCCATCTTCGAGGAGGCCCAGTCCAATAATCTCATCCTACAACCGATAAGCAATGTGTTCACACCTCCCACGTCATATATGGGTATTTAGGTACTCACCCCAAGGCCAGTTGTCCCTGTATTAGGATGCACCAACCCACCAGTCGAGGGAACTGGAGGGTCCCCTACTAAGCAGGGAACTGTTAGGTCTAGAAACAAGAATCTAACAGGACGGCAGGCCCAGTGACTACCCCAATCCAGTGCAAGAGCTCCCCAAACCTCAACTCCCCCATCCATCGCGTTCAGATCATCAAGCCCCAGCGACGCAAAGATTGTGCACTCCCACTTGCTTTCAGGAAGTCAGGGCCACTGTAGGATTTGTCGATCTGGTATCCTCGCTAGAGTCCGCCATCTTAGGGTACCTGCGGGAGTCTAGGCCCTACTCTGCTTCTGATCCACCAGTGCGGGCTGGCTGACCACACCCCAGGGAGAGGGCAGTCTGATGAGGGGGGCTGGCCGGCTCCACATCCAGTCTTTAAAAGCAGGTACCCAGACCCCCAAAGCCAACTCCAGTTGGGACGGGTTCCAACTACCAGATCAAAGGGACCCCATTCTCGAGCCTCTGGCCAGGACCAAAATTCTTTAATGCTGTGTAGTCCCAACAGGAGTGCCCCCAAAAGCTAGAAGCTGCCAGCCAATGGAGGCCCCTTTAAGTTCCAAAACTAAGCTGTTCTCCTGTGTCAGGAGAAGGTTTCCTCTCCACCACATAAGATTCAACAGGTTGTGAGGCGCCGCACAGTGCCGAGTCTGTCGGGAGGGGAATTCCATCCAAACAGCCAGCTACCCCAGTCCATGATCTACCACTTTACGTCTCGATGAGTTCTTGATTCCAGGTTCTCCAGCCATCAATGTTTTCTTCTCCTCCGTCCCCTCAAGGTTCCCAAAGCCTGCTCGTTGGGTAATGTCCCTCCAAAACAATGTGGACGTGTTGCCGGTTTACGGGTCCCTGGTCACCGCTGGGAACCACAGGTCCAACCACTTAGGGAAAGGAGAGCCCGAGGGAGAGTTTGGTGCCTGGGGGAGGGGAAGAAGGGAGTCCACAAAGAGTCCATCATAGCTCCATATGAGGTTAGACCACGGAAATGTGCCCACCACCTCGTCAGGCCTAGTAGTCAGCCAACACACCAGGCCTTACACACACCATCTGATTGAAACCCATGGAGGCCACAGGATGGCTTTCCGACCACTTTCATTTTCCAGGTAGAGTAAGATAACCATTCACGTGAGATCAACGGAAGCGCCCAAAGGACCAATAAAAAGAAGCCCAAAGCTAGCCCAAAATAAGTTTCGAGACTAGGGACATAGCCAAGACACCTAGCGCCACTGGGAGGGTCTCATTGTATGCTGCATGCTAGGATTAGAGGGGTATAGATACAGGTGACCTCAGGGCTCATTGCTGTTGGCAGCAGCACTCAAATGCAAATGCCCCCTCCATTGTACATCATCCCACACACGTGTGGGTTAAAACATCATGTGCACTGATAGCTTCGCCAAGGTACACCTTGGAGGGAGGGCTGGTGAAGCCCCTATTACCCCAGATAGATTAACAACATCCCATGTTCACAAGATTACCCCGTAAAAATGTTACACCAATTTAATTGCCAGCGAAGTACAGAGAGGGGGGGATGCCCGACATTCCATAAAAAAATTAGGGGTGGGCGAAGAATTCCGCTTCACTGGCAGAGTTCACAAATTATTGCCCACTGAGTTTTTCCTCTTGAGCGGCTCGCCAACGTTAAGTTAGGTGAGCTCTCATGAGAAAAAATCACGTGGTAGACCTCCTCCCAGCAAGATTTCCCAACGGGGATGGTCGCGGCTGGTTGTGGCTGGTTGCGACTGCTCACATTGAGAAATCTGCCGCTCGCATTGAGGAAACTGCCACTCGAGTAGAATGTCTACTCAAATGGTAGAAAGCAGCAGCGCCCCCTGGCACCATACCTAGTGCTCTTTGCGTTGATTTCACAGCCCGGGACAAACTCCCAACACTAAAAATCAGTGCGAGCAGCGTGACTGAACAGACTCCCCTACTGGCAGAACTCCACAGAGCGTGGCTGAGTTTTTCAGGCCACTTTGCGGAGTTTCGCGGAGTAGAACTTTGCGAACTCTGCCCAGGACTAAATAAGGCACCCTGAATGGGACAACCTTCCTATGCCGCACTAAAATGGTGCGAATGAATAGGGAAAAGCATACCCCCCAAAAGAAAAACACAGGATCCACGAAGAAAAATGGAGGCTCATGCAATGATGTACTGTTTTTAACTAACCACACAAATGTAGCTCTTATTTAACAGGTTGGTGATCAAATGCCTAAGCGCACCACCTATTCAGTGGCCACTTCAGCACCCCGGCAGGATCTATGAGGTGCAAATTAAGAACTACAACCTGTACAGTTTTTGCCTCAAACAATTTTTTGGGACTGAGGAAATTTCCAATTGCCGAAGAATCAAAGACACCTCTCTGGATCCAGCCCCAAGATCTACAATGTTCCATAAGTTATGTATTACTGCAGGTCTATGTACCCTTTGTTTGCTATGGGTGTTACTGCATCCATTTGTCACCAATGCATCGCCTAGTCCTATGGAGTCTACCCCAAAGCTATCACTGTGCTTGCTTTGGGACCTGTCCCACATCACTTACAATTACACAGAACACAACACTAGCATTCCACAGGCCACACACAGCGCCATTTTACACAATATGAGGTAACAGCACATGACTGCAGTGGGCTCCAAGATAACAGCCAGGTCGTTTTATGTCTGTTTGATGATACCTCATGCAGTAGGCGTAGATAGGCTTTACTTGTCCCAGAAAATACCCCCAAATGAGAAAAATGCCTTCTCCACATATATCTATGTAGGATTAGAGCCAAGCTACAACCAGACAAAGTAGAACCCAATAGAGTGGTAGTGAATCTGACCTGATACAAGACCAATCCCACAGCATTGTATATTTTCACTGAGCCTAGCAACATTCAAACAGAGTTAGATAGGATGCGCAAGACGGGCCCCATAGGGGAGGATACTGTTTGGCCCGAGGCTTTCCCAAAAAGAGATTCTTAGAGGTAGCAAAACCACCATACCAATGCTTGAACGTGTCCGCTCTTGCTCCCCTCAGTGATCCCAGGATGGGCCTTAGCATTTCTGGGTGGATGGATTGCTCAGACGTGAGATGTGAGACGTAGAGGAGGAGCTACCGGAGCAGGTCGGAGGTCGGAGACAGCAGCGAGCCGTGAGCCGTGAGCTGAGAGCGGCCAGGAGCTGAGAGCGGCCGGGAGCGGGTGTTCGGTTCACCCGAGCTAAGCTTGTTGCTTTGTGCAATTCAACCCCCTTCAGGCTCCCAATATTCCGCCATAACCAGCTTTTTGTGGCATCTCCCTCATCTTTCCTCAACTGCCGGCAGCAGGACTGGGCTGACTGGGCCAAGGACGCTGAGGACTGCCGTAGAGAGCAGTCGGTGCCGCAAGAGTAGAACCGAGGCCCGGCCTGAGGACTCAAGAATTTGAAAAGTCCGGAGTAGCGCGCACATCCCCCGCGTGGGTGAGTGTATCTCCGTTAGACGGTGATAGAGTGAAGAGTGTGTCCCAGGCGGGGGCGGAGGCGGCCTGGGTTGCGCTGGGTGCGGCCTGCTTCCGCCTGTAGAGTCTCACGCCCTGGTTTTTTGCCCTTTTTTGTACACTCTCAACAACCTGGCAAGTCGTTTGGTGCTTATGAACAGTGAGCTGGGAGCT
This sequence comes from Calotriton arnoldi, assembly GCA_963921515.1. Classification (NCBI taxonomy): domain Eukaryota; kingdom Metazoa; phylum Chordata; class Amphibia; order Caudata; family Salamandridae; genus Calotriton; species Calotriton arnoldi. The sequence goes on along the minus strand of CAWUFW010020732.1, from coordinate 38,332 downwards.
AGGAGTTGTGAGGAGCGTTCGCCTGCAGAGTTCCACTTACTGGCTTTTTTTGCTCCTTTTGTACACTCTCAACAACCTAGCAAGACGTTTGGTGCCTAGTGAACTTTGAACTGTGAGCTGGGAGTCGTGAGGAGTGTCTCCTTGAATCATCTTGGTATTTCTGTAACTGAGAGGGGGCTAGGTTGCAGTAGCCTGTTGAGAGAGCACTCCTTGCGAGTAATATGACTACCAAAAAATTACGCTCGGGCGTGTGCTCTCCTCTTCACCAAGTCGGTCATATAAATTAAAGAGATCGTACAGTGGCACTAGACAACTGAAGCAACTCTGCTATAAAGCCCACCCAGTTATTACAGGTTTTTTTCCGTAAGGTGCCCCGGATTGCTCCTGAAGTGGTAGCAGTAATTCAAGATGGACAGTTCTCTAATTGCAACAACGCCCTCTTCCCTGTGGAGTCAAACGGAGACACTTGCATTCTAGCAGGGGACCCGAACCATTCCCGTGAAAGGGCACGGGCCCAGATGACTGAAGTTGTTGAGGATGGCCAAAGCGGGCAACCCTCTGCTGCTCTTTCACATGCAAATTTGGGTCTTGTCCCTTGTGCTACCCAACAGAGCCTGCTACAGTCCTCTCCGAACAGGTTAAAGCCAGACTGTATGTCCGTTGTGGTACCTGTCACACCTGACGCTCTTTCATGTGCAAATTTGTGCTCAGACTCTTCAGTTAACTTACAGAGTCAACAATATATCCCTTTGGATGGTCCAAAGTTTGACTGTATGTCTGTTGTTTTACCAGCTGTTTCATCGGTGCAGGGGGAAATCTGTAAGCGAATAAGTGAGGAGGGTGGTCCGGATGGTAAATCAGACGATGTTTCTTCTATGGTTGAGAAGTCAATCGCATGTGAGAGGTTAAACCTAGGGGCAGATTTTACACTTCCAGATATTGATATAGAAGCCCATACAAGAGGCTGGGCAGTCCCCCACAAGGATGATCATCCAACGAGTGGTCTCAGGGGAAATAATACCCCAATTGTAAGCTCCTCTCCTAGGCGCTTCTCTTTGCCTTTTTTGTATTGCAGTACAAGTCATTTGATCGGCACCTCTCTGGAGTCTGCCCATGATGTATTCTTACCCTGTACACAACAGAAGTTGGGAAGCGAGAGGGACGTTGTGCCTTCGGAATATCTTGTTTGTATTGAAAAAAAATTAAATTCTATTCTGTCTTTACTAGAGAAATCTGTATTAAGTTCTGACCATATTCTGGAAATGATCTCTGTAATGTTGTCTGAAGTGCAAAGGGTAACTAAGTCCGATTCTATCCAACCTATGTCTACGATAGATCCCCACACGGGAGAACTGGTAAATGATAGGCTTCCTTTATCCGCCCCCTTCAGGGAGTTGAGAGATGTTTCCATTCAAGCGGGAATACCACTTTTTCTGTTGCCCCCTATTGACCCCATGTGCAATCTTGAAAAAGAAGAGTTGTGTATAAGTATTCTATTTGGGGAGGATGTATCGGGACCCCCGCCGGGGAAGTCTACAATAAAGCCTTTCCCTTTGTTTAAAAATGGTAAAAAAGGGGGTATTAGAGAAACTGAAAAAACTAGGGGTTCCGAAAAACAGGTGGGTAGGTGAAAGGGGGAGGGGGAGGCTTTAATTACCTCTTCCTCCCAAGCTTGTCTTTCAAATCTGTCTGAGAAGGGAGGGTTGAAAGCAAGGAAGAGGGGATGCCCCGAAAATATGAAAAAGAAACATAAAAAGCTGAGGCGATTTTCTAAACGAAAAGCGTCAAAATTGCATTTTTCACGGATTCTTGGAAGCCAGAGTGACACTCAAGCATTACTGGAGGAGGATGTCCCCAAACCCCTGTCTGACGAGGGTGTTCCTAGGGAGCCCCATATAGTGCATATGTGGTCAGATGGGGGAGTGGGGGTTTCTGGAACAGGAGAACCTTTTCTAAATTTAATGTCACAGCCCCCACAGGTATTTCATACACCCTTGATTAATGAGCTGGTTGATCACCCTGGAAGGGAAATGCAAATGGCAGGTGGGGTTTCTACGCTCCAGATTTGGTCTGGGGTTTCTGGGACAAGGGTGGATGATAATCTCGAGGAGGGGCACCAAACTCGGAGCATCAAGCAGGTGGGGTGGAATAGAGCTCCTACAGGAAATACATCTCTGCCTTATAGAAGTCTAGACGTCCCAATTACCACCACTGTGCCGTACTTGAATATTCAGTCCAATGACGGTTCACACATTGCTAGTTATGGTGATAAGGTCCCTCTATGGATCCCCCCAAGGGATGCTACAAAGAAATTAGGGGGCATATTAGCAAGGGCACTATCGCCGCTTTAGCGGCACTTTTTGCCGCTAAAGCGGCGATATTTTTATCGCCCTATCAGAAAACTGTCTCTAACAGCAGTTAGCGACAGTTTTCGGGCATTAGCGCCCGTTTTTTATAGCTTTGCATGTCAGCGATATTTATCGCTAATGACATGCAAAGTGGGCGTTCCTCACTAAAAATACACGCAGACAGTCGCAAAACACAACTTCACACTATTAGCAAGGCCCGCGAAGCGATAAAAAAATGTGCGTTAACCCCGATTAGCGCTGGATTTTAACACCTGCTAGAAACCTGACTTAGCCATTATAGTCTATGGGAGGTGGATTCTACGGTTAAGTCCCCACCTGCCTATTAGCGTAGTTTTCCTTAGCGATAGGAATTTATCGCAAGGAATTCTCGTGCTAATGCTGGGAATCGCCGCTATCGCTGGATTTGTTTCGCATTGGAGATAAAACGTTGCTAATAACGCGTTATCTCCGCAAACGAATCCAGCGATAAAAAAAACGACGCTAACTGTGGTTTGCGTTAATTAACGCACGCTGTTGGTAATAGGCCCCTTAGTGTGGTACAGAGTGCTCTATCTCCCATGGTGGATTTTACTTGGATATTTGATAATGAATCCTATCCGGTAAATCGAGGATCCATTCTTTGCCTATTTTCAGAAATAGAGGCACTAAAGTTGATATCAAGTAGGGATATTTTAAATGTGAAGATTAATTTACATGATACTTTCTCCTACTCTAGAGTTACCTTTTGCTCTTTGATCATCGCAAACTTGGTTATGCAGAATTGTGAGCATTTCCTGAAACGAGGGCTTGATATAACATCCGTTTCCGAATATGAGGAATATTCCCCTAAGTGTTCCCCAAAGCAGTGACCGACAGCTCTTAGGGCCGTTAATTCTGTGGCACTAGATGCGTTGGGCCCAGATTTTGAGTATTCTGTGGGGAACACCAAAAATATAGTGGTTTCCCTGGACAGAAGGGGCCGCTCAATAAATCTGGTGTCTGATGTGGTAGCTGTCTCCCAGGCCTTAGATTTAGAAGAAGAATCGGCCCAGTGGAGTTGGGTCGCAAGAGCGTTGAATAACACCTGTCGGTAGCAGAAAGGAGCGCTCCTTTGAGGTAGCCTGGGTGGGTTATTTTTGTTTTGGAATATGGCTGGCTTGGGTCACAACGAGGCGAAATTGAATTTTCTGAAAACCATGAATCCTTTAATCATCTGTTTGCAAGAAACTTGGTCTTGCAAGGATTTTGACTGTGATGGTTATTTTATTTTTTCCTGCCACGCTAAACGCTCTGAAAGAGGTCATGCTAGTGGGGGGGTCTCCATTTTGCTTAAGATCTCGATTAACTGGAACCAGAAGGTTTTCCGCCATTCTTCAAATTTTTGTATCTGCTTGAAGTTGTTTGTTTGGGAGACCATGGTAGGCCCACTTTTTTTCTTGTGGCAAACCTGTATGTCCCTCCTGGGAGAAATTTTGATTACTTACTGAGTATTCTTTTTTTATACATTCATGATATAGCCATCAGGGAAGAATGCCCTTTAGTGGTAATAGTGGGAGACTTAAATGCCAAAATTTCCAACTCTGCTCTAGAGATTTATGCGAATATTGATAAAGAGGAAACTTGGCATATCCCTGGGATTCTTCTACCGGAAAAAATAAAAACAGATAAACGGGTCTTCTCCTTGTTGGATAGTATCAGAAGTACAGATCTGGTTATTTTAAACGGGAGAGTGCCCGCTGATAAAATAGCCCAATTTACTTTTCACTCCTATCACACTCAGAGTCTTTTAGACTATGTGGTTGTGTCCTATCAAATGTTTGGGGCTTGCGAAAATCTATTTGTCCTTCCGTCGGTATGGAGTGACCATAGTATAGTGGGTATGACAGTGACTTTTGCTCTTCCCGCACTGGACCCGGGGAATTCGGGCCAGGGCATGGTGGTTTATAATAGAGCAAATGGACGCTCTTTCTGGACGTTTAAAAATATAATTGAAGTGAGTTTAATAGTGAAGAAGGCTCATGTAGAACAGGAGGGTTATGCAGACGCAAATATTATACAGCACTTCGAGGCCCAAATGGAAGAGATACGGAACTTAAGTTCTAGATCTGCTGGTCCCCGTTTGTTTAAACAGGGTATGTCCTCGTTGAAACTGTTAAACCAGGAAATTAATCGTCTAGTTCGTAATCAATATATCCAATTTTCAATAGGTCAACAGCAGGAAATCAATCGTCTTAAGCGAATAAGAAGCCGTTGTAAACTGAGCGAAAAGAGAAGGGAGTTCGACAATAAGTGGATTGGGTTGCGGGAAGCTGCAAGGGCCAAAGACTCAAGAAAGTACTGGCATTTGATTGCGGAATATTGTGACTCAAGGCAGAGGGCTTTACCTATACCGATTCCAGAAAAGGAGTGGGTGGATTATATTTCTTCATTATATAAAAACAACAGTTCAGTAGTTTTAACAACGATATGTATGGAGGAGTCTTCTCTCCTTGAATATGGTCCCCCGTCAAGGGATGAGGTAGTAGGTTTTATAAAGAACGCCAGAACCTCCGGCGCACGAGGGCCGGATGGAATCCCGATTGCGCTAATCAAAAAGGTGTCAGCTGCATGGGGATCTCTTTTAGCCCCACTGTTCAAACACTGTTTTCGAACGACTAACATCCGGCCCTCTTGGAAGGGGAGTATTATTGTCTCTTTGTATGAAAAGGGTCCGAAAACTACACCAGCTAGTTTTAGACAGATTGCTCTGTTGGATGCCTCGGGCAAGGTATTCGCAAAAAGTATTCTATGTCATCTACAGCAATGGGTCTATGATCAGCACATGTTACCTCCAGAGCAAGCTGGCTTTAGAAGGAACCATGGTACTTTGGACAACATTGCGGTTGTCCAGACCATTGTTGAGAAATATGTTTTCTTGCGAAGTATGCCAGTTTATACGGCATTTATTGATTTCTCCACAGCGTTTGACAAAGTTGATTGCCAAAAGCTGTGGAGAAAGCTCGCCCAACTCGGTATACCACAGCACCTCTTGAGTCTTATTATAGAATAACACACAGATACCTGGTGTCAAGTCCTGATGGGAGGTGCGTTGGGGCTATCACGTAGGATTAAAACGTACAATGGGCTAAAGCAGGGATGCTTTTTGGTCCCTTTATTGTTCTCTTTGTACATATCTGATCTCCCCGCTGCTTTGAATTCAGTACGGGGGGATGCCCCTAAGATAGGCATAATGTCCATTGGATCTTTGTTATATGCGGATGATGTCGCAGTTTTTGATTTAACGCCCATTGGTCTGCAACGTCGCCTGGATGCCCTAACTAAATACGCAGAAGCCCACTTTTTGAAAATCAATATTGCTAAAAGCAAAATTCTGGTCTTTCGCAAAAAAGGTGATAGAATAAAGAGATGTTTTAAGTGGTCTCTGGGGTCTGAAGAACTGGAATTGGTTGATTCCTATTTATATCTGGGGAAGGTTTTTTCAAAAACAGGGCGAGATCTAGAGCACATTAATCTCTGTGTTAGCAAGGCTGTCTCCCAGGCTGGAGCTTTAAACAGATTCTACAAAATTTGCGGGAAACGCCAGTTCAGTCATGTTTTGTAAGTTCTCAAGGTAAAAATTCCTCCCTCATTAATATACGCTGCTGAGGTACTGGATATGAAATATTGGCTTTCTTTTGACAAAGCCGAAGGCCGAATTCTTCGTCAAATTTGCAAACTAAATTCTCTGGCTACTGTACATGTTTTACGTCTGGAATTTGGTTTAGTTTCCTCATATATTTTATCCTTGGCTGCAGTTTTAAGGTGGGGTAATTGCTTGTGTTGGGGGGATGAGGGCACCCTTAGGGCTGCTTTGAGAATAGAAATTTTCGATAAATTGAAAGAACATTCAACATTTTTTAGGTCCTTTGCACATGCAAAAGACTCATTTGGGCTTGCCTTGAATACTGATTCCCCCATGCCAAAAACTGAATTAAAGCTGTTTATAAAGAAGTTTGCTTCCTCTATCAGCTTGGCTAGAGACATTGGTTTAAGTCAGACCAAGTCTCGCAATGAGGTAGTCTGTGGGAGCGCTGTGGGGAACAGACCACAGCTTTATTTAACCTGGAACCTTCCTCACGGTATTAGAAGGCTAATTCTTTTATTAAGAATTAATTTGTTGCCCTTAAGAGATATCACTGGTATATGGGACAAAATTCCAAGTGAGGAGAGAATCTGTGAAATGTGTCATTTGAAAATTCAAGATTTTAACCATGTGTTATTTGTTTGTACGAAGTTACAAAGGGCCAGGTATATGTATTTAAGACCTGTATTCATCAAATATAATATTCATTCCGCCCAAGAGGCCCGCTCTTTTGTCTTGTCCCCCAAATGAAATGGTGTGTTCTAGGATTTATCAATTTTTTAAAACTTTTCTGGATATTTATTAGATAATTTTTAATGTTATCTTTGTACATTGTAATATTTGATGTTTGAATATGGAAGAATTTTGTATTGTACATAAAGTATCTCTTTTTTATCTATTTGTATACTTTTGTGGACCTCCCAAAAAATTGAATTGAATTGAATTGGCCTTTGCATTTCTGGGGCTGTCTTCTTTAATAACAAATTGTCCCCAAATATGGAGTTCCAGTGTAGGGTCATCCACCTTGATGATGCAAGGGGAAATGAGTCTCGTAGGGGAGGGTTTAATAACAGCGTAGATACCCCATGGCAGGAAATCTGAGTCACTGAAGTGAATAGAAATACGTGGCTAGAAGAGAAGGGGCAACCCTTCATTGTACAGAAACTAACACTGTATTCCTTGTGTTTCAGAGGCAAAGGAACCACTCCACTGGGAACAAAGGAGAATTATAGTACTGTGCTGCACTTTCTGGATGTGCAATGGGGCACCTCCACACTGATAGATTACTATTGGCAGTGCGTCAAGTTTGCTTACACTTAGCTGATCACGGGATTGTGTGGCCTCTGCTCCCTTGTGACCATATACACCCCAACCCTGGTAATTCCTGAAGAAGATCTGTCAGAGTTGCATCAACACCCGCTAGGGAAGAAGACGACTTTGTTGCATCAGGCTCAAGAGAAAAGAACTGCTGAATATTTTGGCTGGGCACTGTACAAGAACATTCCAGATGAATTCAGACTGTTATCTGACACTCAAATCAATGCAGTGGGGGTCTATACCCTTCTTCACAGTACAAACAAAAGCTAATGTCTGCTGGTTAACGATAAACAGGTGGGAACTTCTCAAGATGATAAACAGTATTGAGCTCACCTTAATGCAATCTAGGGAGAACTGAGAGCCATCCGCCTCATGGTGATGCAACATCGATATGTAATGGATTTAATTACCACAATGAAGGGAGGGGTGTATGCCAAGATTATTGTGTCCTGCTGCACGTTTATCCCAGGTAAGGACCTGGACAATGGGACTCTGACTCTTGCTATTCAAGCACTGCACTGCTTACAAAGAGACATGCATGAGGAGAGATGTGCCCCTGAGCAGGAATGGTATCTTAATTGGTTTGCCTGGCTCCCCCTGTGGCTGACTGGATGGTGCATGTCACTGTTACCCATTCTCATCTTTGTATTGTTCTTGTGTGGTTTCCTACAATTGGGGATTTCCTGCTGTAAAAACGCAGTCTTCAAATTAGGTAGAATGCAAATAAATAGGAAAGTAGTATTAGTCAACACTGAAAAGCAGAATATTCACAATAATGTGACTGTCGTGAAGTTTGGGTTTGATAATGTCATTGAAAATTCAACTAGAAGGGGGAATGTTGCTAAAAACAATGCTAATGCTTATAATGGTACCCTTGCAGATACGAATGAAATCACATAGCTATTGTCAAATTCGCCCGGCATGAACTCTCCCTCATTCCCGACCTGAAAATGAGTGATCAAGCAGGCTCTGCAATTCAGGCCAGCAGTAACTGATTGACAGATCACAAGTGGAGTGGCATGTAGCCAGCAGACAAACATGCGGCTAGGAAACTCAGGTCCATCCCCCAGATAAGCACATCAACACCACAATGGCCCAGGGAAATTGGCCGCAATAATGCACACATGGCCAGAGGGAGGCACACATTCCCAAACACCATAAAGTTAGATGCCACATGAAGTTAGGAACACACAGCCAGTCAGGACACAGCACACACAGTACACACAGTGATCACGCGCCCTGCATGCCAGACATCTGGACTCACTACCAACTGGCCCATATTGTGTCCATGCAAGGTCAAGGCCCACCTACATTTGTTATCAGAAGCCCCTTTTGTTAATTTATGACTCCACAGATAAGACCTGCATACTTCTTCCAAACAAAGATCGCGGGATGTACTTTAATTGTACCCAAAACTGTATATAAACTGCACAAATTGATTCTACTTTGAGACAGTACTCGGCCGAAGTGTTTAATTAAACCAACTGTTCCTGTTTTGCCAGCCACCTCTTTTCTTTGTGTTTTCAAGGTAAATTCATATTTTGTATAAAGTCTTTCACAACTCATAAAGGCATCACTGACACAGCCGCTGCAGGCAGACTAGTGCTAATTAGGCTGCAGGGGCTCCAGGTAGTGAAAATATAACTTTTAAGAAGTTCAGTTAGAAAAATCCAACCTCACCATTGAATTGGATTAACAAATATTTAAACATCGATTGAACTGTCTATAGTTCATTCCAAACCCAGTATGGGAAATTAACACACTAACTGTACTTTATTTGTTTTGTCATAGACCAGCTGCAACCCTAACAGTGACGATAGCTTTTGTGGGCTACTCACTGTAGAAACATGTAAACATTAAATTCTTCCTTGTTCCACTTTTAAACGACAGGCACCCTAAATTATGGGCTACAATGCCTTTTTAGGGATGTCGAAAGGTTTATTTTGACAGTTCCGCCTGCAAGTTTAAAATCTGCAGGCTACAAATATAGACCTCAAGCCATGTTTTCCCTGTAAGTCTAGTGAATGCACCATAGGTGCAGGGGTCTACAGGTGACATTTATCTTTCTGTATCATTTGTTTATTTTCTTATACTATATATTATAACCTTACTAGAAAGTTAAATAGGCCAATTGGGGGATTAGCTAATTACCATTGTTTAGGGGTCATTGCACATGCACTGAAGATTGGACAGCAGTATCCCAGTGCATGGAGTCCAAAAATCATCAACATAAGTTCACACAAAATGGGGTGACAAGCAAAACGAGTAATTTCCTCATACTGCCATTGGATGAACAAGACCAAAACTTCTTTACAGTTTCATCATGTATTCATTCTTTGTATAGACATTCTACATGAAACCATCCCAGAGGGGCAAAATGTAGTGGCGCATGCCAGAAAACCTGCCGTTTTTGGGTGGATGACACTATTGAAAATGTAATCTTCATTATTCTCCTAACAATAATTCTTATTTTAGGGGCAGATTGATTATTTTTCAGCACGATGCAGAGCAGCATCTATAGTTGCTTACTTGTATTGATGAAGACAATGAAAGCAGCACAGGGCCAGAGTAATTAAAATGGCCTGCTGCTGCTCCTGTACCATACGCCGGTACACAAACTGGCTGCAATATGCCACACTCAGCCTTTGCACTACAGTTCAGAGATGTGTGTGTGATGTCTAGCATAGGGATTAGGAGTGTGCAAAATTCACATAATTTGCTTTTGCATAATTATGTGAAATTTCAGCAAAAGTATGCAAAATTAGATAGACCTGGAGGCTTAGTGAACTTATGCATGCACTATAGGGGCCTGTGTTCAACCTCATGGTCACAGGTTAAAATCCCGGTGGGTCTACTCAGCCTTTCATCCTTCTGATGTCGAGAAAATGAGTAGCATTGAGTTGGGTAAAAATAAACATCTTATTCAGCGTCATGATACCCTTCTGGGTGAGCGTGCGTTACAAATACATATGTTATAATTACATTAAATGCAAATCCATCATTTAACGCTATATTTTAGTGTGAAATGTGTCCTTGTGTCACTTTTTCACTCAAGATCACGTTTTGTAGTTAAAAAAGAAGTGCAAAAAAAAAAAGCACCATGAACAGCATCTATGTTGTTCTTGTGCGTGCATGGTAAACTTTCACTGCAAATGGTGTAGATTTACATGAAGTAGCATAATGGCGTCATTTCAGGAATTTCGCGTAACAAACATGATGTCAAATTCCCTAAATTATGCTAATTAAACTGGCACCATTTCAATGTAGCAGAGGCCTACATTTGATGTGTGCTGTACAACTCAGTGCAGCACAGTATAGAATGTTTGGAGCAATAAAAGCTTCATGGAGGTGTTAATTTTTTATGTGAAATTCGGTCTGACTATCTTAGTAGGCTTTGCATCAAAAACTATAGAGGTTTGTGTTGCAACATCCAATTTCTACCCAAGTAATGCCTCCTTGACACTAAGGGGCCGATTCCGATTCGGGCCGGAAATCTTTCCGACCGAGCCAGACCCGGAGAGATTTCCCACCGAATCGGACCCTAGCAGCCCAACCGAACGAGTACGATGCGTACGCATGCTATCGGACTCGATTCGGTTGGACTCCCATTGAAGTCAATGGGAGCCTGTCGTACAACGCGTACGCGGGCTCCCATTGACTCAATGGGTGCGAGGCGAACAAGGGCGCCCCCTACAGCGTGTATGCGGCGAAGCGACTCGTGCCGTACACGCACAGGTAGGGGGGACCCATGGGTCCCCCCTGTGTGCGACTCGCGCGGCTACACGTACAGGGGGGTCCAACACGGACCCCCAAAGTACGGCTCCGACTGCTTCTTCGAGCCGGACGGCGCGAGTCGGTCGGACTGCTCGCGGCGCGCATCGTACTTGCCCGGCCGGGGTACGTCTCCATTGCGCGGTGCGAGGCGCATCCGTGCGAGTCGGTCGGTGCGTTTGGGACGGGTGTACGAGTCGGTCGGCGAATTCGCACGCGCACGCATCGTACTCGCTCGCCCGGACGCACGTACGAATCGGTCGGGAAAGAGGGCTCCGAATCGGATCCGGTTGAGCCGAATCCGATTCGGTGCCCTACCGGCCGAGATCGGAATCGACCCCTAAGTGGTGAAAAGCAGCTTGAAGAGCTACATGTGCGGAAAAAAGGGCATGAAAGTAAATAACCAATAATTTGCACACTGTGTCACTTTGCATGACATAGCCCCGGACCGAATCATTAAAAAATCCTTCCTTGACTGCTGTATATCCTGTAGAACAGCCCATATAAGATCCCAGATGCTCTGTTCACCAAGGTGGTTGCACTCATGAAAATACTTCTCTGGGCAGGGGGACAAACCAGCATAGCTTTGAAGGTCCTCCAAAGATCCAAATACAGGGGGTGGGGCTGTCCTACCATGTGTCCGAAAATATTATGACACAGCGCAGGTTGGCATGGTAAATGGATGGGCCTATGTGAATTGGGGGAACGTTTGGAAGAGGGTTGGGGTACCAGATGGACCCCCCAAAACACAGCTGTGGGAAGGATCCAGATTGAGACCAGTGGTGGCATTGACAGGCTTCCGGATTTGGGATAACATCGGCCTCTCCGCATTGACAGACGTTTGCATTGCCAATGGGGTAGTGCCATTCAACTTCCTGAGAATGAAAATTCAGGTGCCAGAGTTGCAGTGGCTAAGATATGGCCAGTTAAGACATGCCCTCAGGGAATGTGTGTGGCAGGAGGCGGAGACCAAGGAAGGCTCCCCATTGGAATGGAGATTGTTATATGGATGGGTGGACAGTAAACCAATTTCATTGATGTATGGCACTATAATGAGAAACACACAATCCCCCCTTCTAAACTGCAGGATAGATGGGAGCAGGACCTGAGGGAGTTAGATGAAGAAGATTGGCAGTTGGCATTGGGATTCCCCGCAGAAGTAGCAATAAAGGCAAGTTACCGTCTGATTCAACTCAAAATTCAAAACCAAACATATTGCACAAGTGCCTTACAGTACAGAATTGGTAGGACGGAGAGTTCAGAATGTCTCAGGGGCTATGGGATGGAGGGCACACTTCTGAATACATTATTGAGTTGTCCCTGTCTGCAAGACTTCTGGGAGGATGTGCAGGGTTTGCTAGAGGAAACCACCGGGGGGGCCCTGGAGTTACAGCCCAGTCTGGCGATACTTGGCATACGGGGGCCAACGGATAGGTCACGGTATCAGAAGATTCTAGTAAACCTGGGCTGCATGGTGGCAAAAAAGGACATTGCACAAAAACATGGATCACTGTAAACTGGTGGAAAGGGAAGTATACAAGGGACAAAATTTGCCAGAGTAAATTTGAAAAAATTCGGGGTGGTTGGGGCTTGGGGCACACATGAGGACTCAGATAGAGACACATTTACACATTCCGATGGGAACTTAGGGACGGAGGCACTATCATTCAGTTAGGTTCAACTTGTTTAGGGACCGGACATGTGGGGTGATAGCCAGGAATACTAATTGATGTACGTATTTGCATGAAAATAGCTTCATTTTAACTGTTGGGTGCAGGAGGTCTGGGGGTGATTGGGGGATGTACGGGGTGCAATTGCATATGAAGTTGACATATTTTTGTTCTTTTATGTATAAAACAATAAACAAATATTCAAAAACACCATAACATAACTAAATATGCCCTAGTCACGGATCAGATGAAATTTAATTAAATTTGATTTTAAAGAAATAATAAAGAAATCTTGCTCAAAACTAGCACACTATAGGTCCACCTCCATCCTTGACTAAGATTAAAAGTTATGGGAAATATGTGAAAGGATTACAGAATTTTCAGTATCAGTCTAGAACCAGGGCATTTAGCACCACTGCACTATGCCTCATGTATGTTAATGGTGCTAGATAGATCCCTAACTATAAACAGAAATAATTCCCTAGTTATGGGTTTGAAAACTACTTCTGACATAATCCATGTGTAGACCATCGCAAGTAAATTATGTGTACTTGGAGGTGACCTGGAGGGGGGAAAAAAGCAAACAAGTGGAAGCCTCTAAATAGGTCAAGTATTCTGACAATATTCTCATACTGCAATGTACTGGAGGAGGTTGTGTCAAGTGATATTGTGTACATAGCCTTCATCCAGTCCAAAGCAGGTAGAGAGGTAAGAAAAGTCTATTTTAGTTCTTCAGTGTTTGTTGACTTGGTACTAGAGGCAAGTGATGAGTTGAATAAATCAGGACTAAGAATAGTGCAGGTCGGCAAGGAGGAAACTCCCCGCTTTAAGCCTCCTATGTCAGTAAACCATGCAGGTTTAAGTCAGGAACAGATAAATTTGGTGATTGGGAGAGAGGCAAATCCATCCCGGGTGGTGGGGTTCAATTGCGGCACCCTAAAGGTAACTATCCTGTCCCAGAAAAGGGAAAGATTTACAGAACTTATCCCTCTACGCAATAGGTTTGCGCGTCTAAGCGTTTATAGGGAGAGTTTTCTTTCATTGGAGACAGATAAATAAGGGAATAACCGCACCAGCCGGCTTGGTGGTTCTTTCCTGGAAAGTACACGGGCTGAGGAATCTAATAAGAGCAACAGATCTTTCACACTTATGGGATGGAAATTAGTTAATATGTTTCCAGGAGACTTGGATGGCGGGTGAGGAGTACCACCAGAATGGTTTTATGCATTTTATAAAAGATGGAACCAAATAGGGCCCTGGGCAAGTGAAAGGTGGATTGTTGACATTGGTATCTACCAAAAGTAGTAGGGGAGCAAACATTGAAACAAGTAGTGATTGGCTATTAGCTTGTTCACTGGATCTGTATGAGGGTTGTCTGCAGCAAAATAAGTTGATAGTTGTGAATGTTTATATAAATCAAGAGGACTCTCGGCAGGAGATGTGGGAGGTGCATCAGAGGGATCTGGTAGAGCTAGCAGAGCTCCCGGGGGGACCCCTGATTCTCCTCCTAGGGGACTTTAACCTACGCTTAGATCCGGGGAAGGTTGATTCTGAGGTTTTAGATATGTTAGAATGTTATGGTATCCCCAATGCAAATTTCCCAAAATGTGAACAGTCCAAGTCTGAAAGGAAAATGGCAAGTTTTCTTGCTGAGTTAGGGTTTGTATGCCTAAATGGCCGTTTTAAAGAGGATGATGCAGCAGCTGAAACGTTTCTACATGGGAAACAGCAGTGCCCTTGTGATTATATGTTTAGTCAGGTATGTTTTTTTGACCTCTGTATAGAATTCAAGGTGTTAGGATTAAAGGGACATGATCATTGGGGGCTCAAATTGGCCACAAAGGCAGCAACAATATTGAGGGAGTGAGTTATCCCAGTGGAAGCAGATTTCCCAAAATGCTTAACAAGAATAAATGGAAAATATATTGACCAATTGATGCAGTATCAAATCCTTCATGAGATGGATCGTGATTGGACCGTAGGCGAGCCAAATGCTGTATGGTATGCAAAGACCATTGCAGATTGCAGAGGTTGTAAATCGACAGAGACCAGTAGTAAGGCTATGTACTAAGAAAGTAAAAAAGGATCTGCCAAGCCATTATTCTACCCCGACCCTGTACTTTAACCCTCACATGTCTCCCATTATTGCAGATACATGGATCATCGTGTCTGAATCATTAAGTAATTGGATTTCTGAACACCGCAGGTCGGAGCGACCATACTCTTCCTGCTATTTTGATTAACTTCGCTCCTGGTAAGGACCTTCTCCTCCCTTTGTTGCACCAAGTGTGTCAAATAATATGCATCATATTAATACTCGCTACTCTTTCACAGAGACCAAATAGGACCACACGGAACGTCGTGTTCCTGTGCACCCTCCCAATTATCTATATCAAGCCTTGCTACCATGTGCAATTAATCTCGCTGTCAGCCCCCCTCCCCTCACACTGGGGTAAGTTCTTCTACTGAAGTACTCTCTCTCTCAATAATTCATGTGCCGATTATTATGCATGCATTGTGCTGGATAATTTTTAATCTTAATTCCTTTCTTCACATGTGCAGTGCCCAGCTGGGTCCCATGTGAGTAACCCTTTACACTCTTACTTCCATGAGGTGCACGTCCATCACGCTGATAGACAATCTTCGCCTCAGGTACAGGCCGCCCCCATGCAATCCAATTCAAGCAACGTTGGTACCCTTAAGGACACACACTGATAGTTTCCATTTGTTTCCTTTTAATTTTAGATGTCCCTACATCACTAGGTCCTGAAGAGACCCCTCATTGCATTAGGGGTCGAAACGCCATCGACAAAAATTAAAGCGAACCATTTATCAGCGCTTATTATTTTATAAAGACGCTGTTCTCATTACTTATCATTTTTGATGGTCGACTTTACAAAATATTGGAAACCAAGTGTATATGTCACAAATATGTCACTAATGTGTTAGGTTCCATGTTCACTGGGGACACTACGCACTATTTCTCTGTGTTTTTTGTAAAAAATGCATTGTTATATACATAAATAATGATTGTTATTACCAGAAATTGAGGTATATATGGTTTCTTCTCCTTTGGATACCGACTTAACCCTTTTATTGCGATTGTGCATATAAATAGTATCATTATTTACAATATTATTCCATAGGAACCACTGTTTCTGTTTATCCTTAGACTACCCTGGTTCCTTGTGAGTAGGGTCTCCCTTGTCTCTTGTTCATGCCATTATTCTAAGCAGCAGTGGTTTGATAAAGAGTGTGTACTCGCTAGGAAGGAGTTAAGGAAGGCAGGAAGTGCGAGGCGATTAGTCGGCCCTGTAAACGCGTATGAGATCTATTGCGGTAAGAAAAGGCAGTATGGTTGGGAGAAAGAAGCAGGCATTCTTCCTGTCAAATTGGGATATTTTGATTAGGACACTGCAAGGAAAGGACATGAGGAAGTTCTGGAAGTTGGTCCAGAGGGGAAGCTGTATTGCGTCTCCACTGGCAAGATGCATGGTGCCAGAAACTGATTGGGTAGCTTATCTAACTAATATTTACGAGCCTAGGGAGATAGTGGTGAGAATGTGCTGGCCAAACTTGGGGGAGGAAGCTTTGGAGTCATGCTCCATTCAATCTATTGCCAAGTTGATAATCTCCCTAAATTTAACTAAGGCAGCAGGACTGGACAATTTGCCAGCAATTGTTATTAAGTCAAACCCATTGTGGTGGGCAGGATTATTTTCAAAAGTTTTTATATCCATAACCAAGAGTGGTATAATACTTCCAAGCTGGAAGAGCGCAATAATCAAACCCATACACAAAAAAGACACGATGAATGTTCCAGGCAATTATCCTCTGATAAGTCTGTTGGATGTAGGTGCAAAATTGTACACTAAAGTTATATTAAGGGCTTTAAATATAAATAGGTTGAGGGAAACTGAATTATCCCCAAGGAGCAGGGGGCGTTAAAGCCGGGCACTCAACAATAGACCATTGTTTCAGTCAAGGGGCTTTGGGGCAGAAGGCAAAGAAAACAACGGAGTTTATTCTGCTGTTTTGTTGATTTTAGTTCAGCTTTCGATTTGGTTGACTGTAGTATACTCTGGGCAAAACTAAGACAACAGGGTATTCCAAATTGCTTAATAGCAGTCCTGCAGGAAGTGCATACCATGAACTGGGCCCAAGTGGAGCTTGATTTAGATGGAGCCCTTTCGTGGAGAATCCCCTTGGAAAATGGGTTAAAGCAGAGTTGTGTCCTGGCCCCTATATTGTTTTCCCTGCTTATTGCTGACCTTCCGGGAGAGTTGGCAGTGACTCATTGCTTTTCCCCAAAAATAGGGGTTAGACATGTATCATGCCTACTCTATGCAGATGGCCTGGCAATTTTGGACATGACTTAAGTAGGCCTGCAGAGAAAGTTGACCAGATTCAAAAATTATTGTGAGGCTAATAAATTGAAGGTGAACCTGGAAAAAACAAAAATAGTCCCATTTGGAAAAAAAACTAAACCGTGTAAGTGGCTGTTAGGTAATAGCAGGGTTGAGGTTGTGTCGTCATATGTATTTGGGTATGACGTTCACTAGACAGTTGAGTTGGGTCTTGCATAAAGAACTGGTGGAGATGAGGGCAGCAGCAACAATGGGGGCCTTGTTCACTTTAAGAAGACTTTTGGTGTCCCTTCCTGGACTCCCCATTTGACAACTTATAATGCAATGGTCCCCACTCAATGCCTCTACGGGGCCGAGTTACTAGCCCTAAGTATGGAGGGAAGCTGGGAGAGATGTGAAAGTAAGTGTTTGAAAAAATTGTTGGCTCTCCCAAAAGGTGTAATGACCCAGGCAATAAGATTGGAAGGAAACTTGCAGGCTTGGAACCTTTTTGCCTATAAAGCAACCTTGTGATTTCGGGATAAACTTTGGGTCTCAGAGGTACAGAAGATATCAGCTTTATGTGCTGCTGAAATAGGAAAGGGTGAACTAAAGTGGACGATGAAGGTCAGGAAAAGGCTTGAAGCCATCACAGGAACCTTAAAAATGGAATTAAAAATAATCGAGGCCTTACACCTTTCTAAAGCAGATTAAAAATGGCCTGTAAAAAAGAGTCCAGGTTGGCTGATGTGGAGTATGTTAGGAACAGACCCTCTGTAAAGTATATGATAGTTTCTTGGGAAAATAGGAATGCATTTTCGTATTTATCAGCACTTCCTGATGCCCCGTTACATTCAGCACTATTAAAATTTCGGGTAGTATTAGATGTGCGATATATAAGGTCTGAAAAATTTGAGGTTTTCTTAGGTTCAGAGAATAATTGCACATGTGGATTGCGTTTTCAAAATGTTAATGTCCATGTATTAATTGATTGCCGTCATTTTATTAGGCTTCATCGTTTGATTTTAAAAAACTGCTTTTTAAAAGATATGAAATAAATTATCTCAACGAGACTTTTGTTAAAAATTGAATTTATTTATGTGGCATGTGCACTGGCAATTTTTTTTTTTAAAAGTCTGGATTAGCGATGCAATGGGATCAGGTGTCAGGGAAATGCTGATTATATACACTAAATGACGGTGCATTGGGTATTAACCTGGTGTACAAGCAGGGGAGAGAGGTGGGGGTTTTTCCTTTTCATTTCTTTTTCTCCTTTTAAAACAAGATCTTATCTAGTTTTTAAAATGTATGTTTTTAAGACAGTGTCTAAACATTAATAAAGTATGAACTGAACTACTTCTGACACAGCTAGCAAGCAAATCTATGTACTCTATGTATATGTCTAAAACACGCAGAACCTAGAAGTTAATAGAGACAAGTTTTTATTGAGTTTTGTGTGCAGTTCTCAATTGAACCTTTTTGGTTTTTGTTTATCTATTTTGAATTGTGTGTGTTTTGTTGCAAGTGCTTGACAAATGGCAAATTATGAAGTCTGCTTTTTGCCGATTGATATTTTTGCAATTGTCTTCCAGCTTTTTATTGCATATCTAGTACTTTGTTCACTGCTCTGTACATTAGGTATGCATTCTATTCAATAGAATACAAAGTTTTGTAAATGAGGATTACGCTCCCCTCAGTTTGCTTCTGTGCGTGCATAAGAATGTTGTGTGGTGTTTCTGCATCCTCTCTTTCAGTAGTGGTTTTTGCCATTTCCTGCTACAGCATCAAATACTCCTTTTTATGCCTCAACATGAGAGGTTGTCTCATGCTGAAGTGCCACAGGAATAGTGTCCTTTCTGCCTCTACTTACCTCTTGGTCACAGAGCTTGCAGGTGATCTTCTTCACTTTCAGTTTCTTCTCTCATGGCCGATGAATGAAGGACTCCCACAAGACTCAATCCTTTGTCTGCTTCTCCTTGTCCACCATTTAATCAGCACAAATAACTTATTTTGCTTCCTCTCGGAGGCCAGATTAAGGACCTGGAATCTCGTGTTGAACTTTGTCAGTTAGGACTCAGCACTGGACTATATCAGTCACTCCAGTTATGAACTGCCCAGATGTCTACCCTGTAAAATGGTGGATGTGCCTCTTCTTGGTATGGAACAAAAGGTTTTTTATCTGGAGGAGGGTTACAGGAAAAATGGAAAGGCTAAGGGTGCCACTCAGTTGGGGTACCAGGATTAAAAAAGCAATAAGAAAAGAGAAGAGTGCTATGAACACATTTTTAGAAAAAAAATAAAAGAAGTTAGAAATAGGCAGTGGCCACATCAAAGAATACCTGTGTTCATTTTGCCACATACGTCTTTTCAAGGACATAAAAATGTGCATACTTTCGGAAATGTTTGTGGAGCAGGATCATTGTCAATTTAAAATGGCTCTGGGGCTGCCAGAAGATTGGTTGTTCCACAGAGTAGCCTTACTTTCTGTTTTTATTGCCACTCTAAGTCTCCACAGTAGAGGAATTATTAACTCTGGGAGGCATGCTCTCAGTTCTTTAGAACTCCTTAAGCACTCTTAGAGAGTGGACTTTGAATCTTAGGAATTTGGCACTGAGGGACTTTTGTTTCTACAACCTGCAGCTGCTTTGTGGTTTGTTTAAAGGTAGAAAAAAACTCATGTTCTGTGTACTGTTGAAATTGAAATTTCTTTTCTTCATGATATTAGCAATGTATAATTATGCATAATATTGAGTGCAATTATTGTGGAACCATTGTGCAAAGTTTTCATTGTTGATTGTATAATGTGTTAGGTTTATATTTTTTCTTAATTAATGTTGTGACAACCCACCAAAGCTGATTGGTCTCATTTCTGAACAATCTTGGCACAAAAGGGGGAATTACGTTTATAAGCTCAAGGATTACTGGTGCTCAGACAACTAAAGTTGCTTTCAGCATATGGGGCCTAATGTAATTTTGGGAAACTTCCCCATCTGTGGGTGGATTTTAGTGTGCCCCTTATTTGTAGTAAGGCCTTTTAAAGGATGTCCCCACATGAATTTACACCTTCCATTATACATTTGTACATTTTTGTATTTAGTACTAATTTTTTTAGTAGTTTTCATTTTTATAAAAGAAAGCACTGCCTGGACAATGTTTTAATAAGTGTTGTTTGTTGCATTGCTCACTGTTGAGTCTCTAACCCTCAAACTCTCTCATGAGTAAACCTTGTGCTACTCTGTCTCGGTACTTCCTACTTCCATTAGAGGGACATCAGGCTATAATGCCCTTAGAGGCCCTACAATGCATACACCATACTATATATGCCCTAGACTTCCAGGATGAGTTTAGTGGTAGACACTGACTTTCAGGTTAGGGTAAATTACTATCCATGTTCAGTGAAGGATGTTGTTCTTGATAATGTGTTGCCAGATCATAAGGGTGTTGCTGTAGAAATGCCCAGCCTGGTATCCACTTAGGTAGGTCCTATCGGATCAGACTTTATGGATATTGGGAAGAGGCTATGAGAATGAGGCATCATAGGAGGTAGGTGGAGCTCGCTGTGGCCAACCAGGGGGCCAAGTACTGCCTGCTCAAGACGGGAGGACCGTGAGTATCAGAATGTGTTGGTGCTTGACACTTGAGTTAGTGATTGCTGATCTGATATGTCAGTAGGACAGACTGCAGAGGACTTCCCTCAGGTAAGTCCTCAAGGTTAGTTCTTTCCTCGGGTAAGTCCTCAATGGTAGTGGTAGCTAATGACCCCAGCATATTTTCTGTGGGTTAAGATGAGAGGTCATGCAAAGGAACCTGCAGAAGAAAAGGGTGATAGGACACCTGCTGAGTGACCCCTAGTCGGGAGTGGTAGGATACTCTGTACTTGGACTGATTTGGACTCTCTGGACCTTTGCTTCTGGCACTGGCAACCACTTTCTAGGGGACAGTAGAGGGTGCACTTGATAAGTACACTAGAGGTGAGGGTTCTCCTGGAATTTTTGTGGACTGCCTGTGGGACCTCCCCTGACTCTAGCTGGTCACACAGGCGTTTTTCCTTTCTGTGCCCCCTTGCTGCCCCTGATTGTGCTCGTTTTTCCTTTCTGTGCCCCCTTGCTGCCCCTGATTGTGCTCGTTTTTCCTTTCTGTGCCCCCTTGATTGTGCTCGTTTTTTTTTCCTTTCTGTGCCCCCTTGCTGCCCCTGATTGTGCTCGTTTTTTTTCCTTTCTGTGCCCCCTTGCTGCCCCTGATTGTGCTCGTTTTTTTCCTTTCTGTGCCCCCTTGCTGCCCCTGATTGTGCTCGTTTTTCCTTTCTGTGCCCCTTGCTGCCCCTGATTGTGCTCGTTTTTTTTCCTTTCTGTGCCCCCTTGCTGCCCCTGATTGTGCTCGTTTTTTCCTTTCTGTGCCCCCTTGCTGCCCCTGATTGTGCTCGTTTTTCCTTTCTGTGCCCCCTTGCTGCCCCTGATTGTGCTCGTTTTTCCTTTCTGTACCCCGTTGCTGCCCCTGATTGTGCTAGTTTTTTTTCCTTTCTGTGCCCCCTTGCTGCCCCTGATTGTGCTCGTTTTTCCTTTCTGTGCCCCCTTGCTGCCCCTGATTGTGCTCGTTTTTTTTTCCTTTCTGTGCCCCCTTGCTGCCCCTGATTGTGCTCGTTTTTTTCCTTTCTGTGCCCCCTTGCTGCCCCTGATTGTGCTCGTTTTTTTTTTTTTTCCTTTCTGTGCCCCCTTGCTGCCCCTGATTGTGCTCGTTTTTCCTTTCTGTGCCCCCTTGCTGCCCCTGATTGTGCTCGTTTTCCCTTCTGTGCCTGTTTCCCGCCGCTGCGCCCTGTGGCCCCGCCCCCTCACTGCCCATTCGCTGCCCCATTCCCTGCTCCTCCCTCCCACCTCCCCATTTATGGCGGCCGCTGCGCGCGCCGCCGCTGGCGCGCCGAAGGCGCGCCTAAGGCAAGCCCGTCTGCGCCCGTCCGCGCCGTGACCGCGCCCAGCGCCAGACCCCTGGTCCGGGCATCCCCCGCGCCCGCCACATCAACAGACGCCGATACGACGCCAGCACCCTCCACGCACTCAACCCCGGAAAAGATCACGCCTGCTACCAGGCCACCCCGAAGCGCACCCAAGGGCCCTTCACCTGCCGGAACTGCAGCTTCGCCAGCACCCGCCCCGCCAAACCACCGCCCAGGAAAGAACCCAACTACCTCAGATGGATCCTCCTCAACACCCAGTCCGCCCGCAAACACGCCATCGAACTCTGGGACCTTCTCGACTCAACCTCCCCAGACGTCGCATTCCTGACGGAGACCTGGCTGAATCCCGCTTCAGCCCCCGACATCGCCATTGCCATCCCGGACGGATAGAAGATCACCCGCAGGGACCGCACCAACGGAGTCGGAGGAGGCATCGCCATCGTCCACAGGAACACCCTCAGAGTCTCAACCAACACCGACGACACCCTCAGCACCGCCGAACACATGCACTTCCAGATCCACACCGATCCCAACACCACCCTCAGAGGAACCCTCATCTACAGACCCCCGGACCCCGACCACAGTTCAGCGATTCCATCGCTGACTTCGTCAGCACACACGCCATCGCCTCCACAGACTACATCCTCCTCGGGGACCTGAACTTCCACCTCGAGAACAACAAGGACACCAACTCCACCACCCTGATCGACAACCTCGCCACCCTCGGACTCAGACAGCTCGTGACTACACCCACGCACGCCGCCGGCCACACGCTAGACTCCATCTTTTCCGCAAGCCCACACGTCTCCTTCAACCACACCTCCGAACCCCACTGGACTGACCACCACTGCATCCACTTCACCTACAGGAAGCCCACCACGCACCACCGCACCGAACAAATGCCTCGCCGCTGCTGGAGCAGAGTCACGGAAGCCCAGCTAACCACAACCCTCGCCCTGAGCCCACCCGCCGAACCCTCCGACCCCGACACCGCCGCCCGCAACCTCAGACAGTGGATCGACGACTGCGCCAACACCCTCGCCCTGCTCAAGAATCCGCCCAACAGCCACACCAGCAAGAAAGCCACCTGGTTCACCGAAGACCTCCAGGCCTCCAAACGAACATGCCGAAAACTGGAGAAGATCTGGCTCCACGAACGGACAGCGGACAGCTACGCCGCCCACAAGAGCGCCACCCGCAGTCACCATCACCTCATCAGATCCGCCAAAAGGGCCTCACTCAAAGACCGCCTAGACAACAACGCACACAACAGCAAAGAGCTCTTCAACATCGTGAAGGAACTCTCCAACCCCAGCTCCAACACCAACGACATCCAGCCATCGCGAGACCTGTGCGACTCACTGGCCACCTTCTTCCACCGCAAAATCGCCGACATCCACGACAGCTTCAACACCACGACCGCCCCGGCAACCACCGAGACCACTGCCCCCACAACCACCAACCGCCTGCTCTCCTGGACCAACATCAACGACGAGGACACCAGCGAGATCATGAACACCATCCACTCCGGTTCACCGCTAGACCCGTGCCCTCACCACATCTTCAACAAAGCCAGTACAGCCATCGCGCCCCATCTCCGGAAAATAATCAACATCTCCTTCGAGAGAGCAACCTTCCCGGAAAGCTGGAAGCACGCCGAGATCACCGCCTTACTCAAGAAACCCAAGGCAGACCCCAAGGACCTCAAGAACTTCCGACCCATCTCTCTGCTCCCGTTCCCCGCGAAGGTCACCGAGAAAATCGTCAACAAACAACTGACCCGCTACCTCGAGGAGAACAACATCCTGGACCCTTCCCAGTCCGGCTTCCGCAGCAACCACAGCACCGAAACCGCCCTCATCGCCGCCACCGATGACATCAGGACCCTGCTAGACAACGGAGAAACAGCAGCCCTCATCCTCCTGGACCTATCAGCCGCCTTCGACACGGTCTGCCACCACACACTACGAACACGCCTTCACGACGCCGGGATCCAAGAGAAGGCCCTGGACTGGACCACATCCTTCCTTTCTGGCAGAACACAAAGCGTCCGCCTCGCCCCCTTCCGATCCAAGGCCACCAAGATCATCTGCGGCGTACCCCAAGGCTCCTCCCTCAGCCCAACGCTGTTCAACATCTACATGGCACCCCTCGCCCACGTCGCCCGACAGCACAACCTCAACATCATCTCCTACGCCGACGACACCCAGCTGATCCTCTCCCTCACCAAAGACCCTCACACCGCCAAAGCCCACCTCCACGAAGGAATGAAGGCCGTCGCCGAATGGATGAGGACCAGCCGCCTGAAGCTGAACTCGGACAAGACGGAGGTCCTCATCCTTGGTTCCAACCCTTCAGCCTGGGACGACTCCTGGTGGCCAACATCACTGGGAACAGCCCCGCCACCCACCGACCACGTACGCAACCTAGGGGTCATCCTCGACCCCACCCTCTCCATGACTAAGCAGGTCAACGCCGTTTCCTCATCCTGCTACAACATCCTCCGAATGCTCCGCAGGATCTTCAAGTGGATCCCCACCGAAACAAAAAAAACAGTCACCCAGGCCCTCGTCACCAGCAGGCTGGACTACGGAAACGCCCTCTACGCAGGAACGACGGCTAAGCTCCTGAGACGGCTGCAACGCATCCAGAACGCCTCTGCACGTCTTATCCTCGACATCCCCCGACGCAGCCACATCACACCCCACCTGAGAGACCTGCACTGGCTCCCTGTCAACAAGAGGATAACCTTCAAGCTCCTCACCCACGCACACAAAGCACTCCACAACTCCGGACCAGCCTACCTCAACAGACGACTCAGCTTCTACACCCCCACCCGCCAGCTCCGCTCGACCAGCCTCGCCCTCGCCACAGTCCCCCGCATCCGGAAAACGACCGCCGGCGGCAGATCCTTCTCCCACCTCGCCGCCAAGACCTGGAACACCCTCCCCACCAACCTCCGACAGACCCAAGACCTACTGGCCTTCAGAAGACTCCTCAAGACCTGGCTCTTCGATCAGTAGCAGCACCACCCCCCTCTTCCCCCAGCGCCTTGAGACCCTCGCGGGTATGTAGTGCGCTTTATAAGTGACATGATTGATTGATTGATTGATTGTCCTGTAAGTGGACAGGAGACCATGAGGCCTCTTGCAAGTAGACAGGGAATGTGACCTTCATTGTGGCTTACTGATGCTGCCTAAAAAATGCCTGGTCCAAGGGGTTTACCAGGAGTAGGTCCTGGGTGCTGCAATAAAGCCTTGATAAGTAGGTTTTAAATCACTCAAGGAGGACCAACACCCCAGGGGTATCGTGGAGCGCTGCACGTCTCCAATTACAAGAGCTGAGCTAGGCATGGGGAGTGACTGGGTCTACGAGTGCTGTGAGGTTCCCTCAACTGCCCACAATGTGAAGGCAGTGGTTGCCCCATGGTAGGCAGTGGCACACAGATCAAAAAATCAAAAGAAAAGAAGAGGCATGCAAAGAGCACATTTTAGAAAAAAAGAAAATGTCAGAAACTGCCAAACGCTCCGTCCATCATCCCCTTTGGTATCGCAGTGTTTTTGAATAATCAATTAGAGTTATGAGATGCACACCTTGTAATCCAAAGGTTATCCATATTTATCATTATCCTCCAAGAATGCGTGCTCACTGGAAAAATGCCTTGCCCAAATGACACTACGTTGAACAACTACATGATGTGGGACGATTTGGCGCCCATCTCCAGTCGCACTGCTCGATTGCGCATATTCTGCGCCTGCTTATTTTTTGACCATTTAACTCCATGGAGTTAAATGGTGAAAAAATAAGCAGGCGCAGAATATGCGCAATCGGGCAGTGCGACTGGAGATTGGGCGCCAAATCGTCCCACATCATGTAGTTAGAAACTGCCAGTGGCCACATCAAAGGGATGGCTGTTATCAATTAGACCAGCTGCGGAAGTCTCACTCCATAAGCGTTTGTGAAGGCCTAAAAAAGTGTATGTTTGTGGAAAGTAATGCCTTTGAGGAGCAAGGGCACCAACTTAAAATGGCTCTGGCTACTGCCAAAAGAGCGGCAGGCCCCTACAGGAGCCTTACCTTCCAGTTTGATTGCCACCCTGTGAATGAATCAATTAATTTTAATTTCTAAAGTGTGCGAATACCCACAAATGTCTTGGTGGTAACAATCTAAGAAAACTGACTAGGGAGCTTGAGGGGTTAAAATGATGAGGAAAACAGCCAAGATTTTAGCTGTTTATGGAAGCTAGAAAGATTCAACTGACTTTTAAGATGCAATGGCAATTTGTTCCAAAGCTGACAGGTAGTATAAACAAAGCTGCTGCCACCCCAGAAAACGTTGTTAATCCTGGGGATAGCAACTAACTGTGAGGCAGCAGATCTCAGACTTCTGAATTTGCTTGCAAGATAGATAGGGTCCTGCATCATGCAGGGCCTTATGGACCAAGCAGAGTGCTTTAAATGCCACCTTTTTCTTTACAGGAAGCCAGTGAAGTTCCACTAGGGTATTGGACGCAGATTTGTGTTTGGGAAGTTTTTTGAGGAGGTGAGCGGCTGCATTCTGCAACATTTGAACCTCTTTGAGTGCCAATTGTCTGATGCCCATCTAGAGGGCACTACAATATTAAATCCAGCATTGGACAAGAGCAATAACCACTGATTTCTGGAGCTGAAAAGGGATGAAGGGCAACACCTTCCTCTGATACCTAAGCAGTAGGAAGCAAAAGGATGTCAGTTTATTAATGTATTCCCTGAAGGACAGATCAACATCAAAAACTACTCCAAGATTTCTTACCTTGGAGAGTGGCTCAGGGGGAGAGCCAAGGGCCTGTGGCCACCATGTGTAATTTCAAAAGCTGGACTCCTTCCCAAAATAAAAACCTCAGTTTTGTCTGAATTTAACTTCAGACAATTAACAGTCATCCAGTTAACTGTGACATTCATGCATTTTTTGAATCTATCAACAACCTCCTGCACGTTGCTCGGGGCTGATACAACATCTGGGTATCATCAGCATAGGCTACTGTGGCAAATCCGTAAGAGTGGATCAGCTTAGCCAACGGCATTACATAGTTGTTAAAAAGCATAGGGCTTCACGATGACCCCTGAGGAACCCCACAAGGAGGGGTGAAAGATTTCGAGTTAAACTCCCAAAGTGCCACCGTCTGTTCCCTATCTCTCAAGAAAGATGAAATCAGATGATACATTCAGCCAGTAATTCCAATTTCAGTCAGGCATTCTAACAGAACGGTGTGACTGACCGGAGCTGTCTCGGTGCTCTAGCCTGATCTGAAACCATACTGTGTGTTGTTCAGAAGATTATTGTCTTTCAGCTAACTAGATAGGCTATCGTTGAGATGTTTTTTAAGTAGCTTAACTGAATAGGGTAATCGTGAGATTGGGGGCAAACTTTTCTCCTCCTCGGCATAGAGCGAGGGTTTTGTTGTAGCAGAGGCAGGATTTAAACCTTTTTCCGATCAGATAGAAAGATACGTGCCATAATGATTACATTCAGCAGAGTCTTCAAGACTGGAGCAAGACTGTCCACAACGTCCTGCTATCTTAGGCAGGAAGAGATCAGAAGGGGCTCCAGACTTTACATGGCCAAGTTACAAGTCTGCCGGATGTAGGAATTTTTAGCCAATGGAGGCCTATGTCTAGTATTTAGGAACTCTTGCAGCTGCAGTGGTTGGACTTAGGGTTCTGGGGTGCAGGTAACTTATTTTTGTGGTACTTTGACTGTTTTGTAGCACATTTAAAAGTAGACAAATTCTGTTATCAAGGGGACAAAAAGTTCCCAGTTCTCTGGTATTTTATCTGGATTACACTTCGGGCTGAAGAGCATCCTCAACCAGAGATCTTGGATGTGTGAAGAGAAGAGAGTTACATTTCCAAGTGAATTAAGGCAATGACAATAAATGTCCTACTATTCTAATTGGTTGGCTCAAAAAAATTGGGAATAGCAGGAGATCCTTCTTCTAAACTTGCAAACAAAGTAGGGCCAAACCTTTTCTCCAACACTTTGATATGTTAATAGACTAATGAATCCTTTTACTTAAAATAGGCTTTTTCAGCTAGAAAATATCCCTCCATAATAATCGTTTTCTTTGTGCTGGCATCTACCTATGCCAGATTTAATGTTCCCAACACATTGTGTGAATATTCTAGATTAGCAATTTTCTCAACGTTTCATTCACATCCTCTGTGCTCAGAGCTTACTTTCCTCATCTTGGTGATGGCCCTTTAATTCATTTTTGGGTCAGGATTCTGTCAATGATTATGGCCACAAAGACAAACAAAATACATTTATTTAGTGTATATAAAGAATGGCATACTAATGGACATTCATAATATAATACCCTACAATTTATTCTGAGAAGTCTGTTGCCATTCTTTTTCAGTGTCTGGTCACATATTGGGCAATGTATTGTTTACAACAAAGGCACCAGGTGTTTGCCTTTGGCACTGAGCACTCCTTTCCCTTTGACAACTGGGGATATGTTTCATTGCTGTAATGAACTCTGTTCTTCATATGCGCTAGTGTTTTGTAGTCCATTGCAAGATAGAGGAGTATTAGTTGAGGGGGGTGAGAAACCACTTCATTTAATAATCGCTATCCTTGTCAGGGTGTACTACTAAAGTCACTAAATAAGCCTGTGCTCAACCCACTGGTAGCTTGGCACAGAGGAGTCAGGCTTAACCTAGAGGCAATGTGTAAGTATTTATGCAGTACTCAAACTCAAACAGTAATTTAGTGAAAGCCCAGAACAAGAAAAGTCACAAACCATCAGAAAAATAGAGAATGTTGTAATAAATAAAATGTCACCAAACTGACAAGAAGCCAATAAGTAGAACCAGGTATATGAATTTTGAGCACATTTTGTTGCATGATATGAAGTTAATGTTAAAAATAGCGTCAGAAAGCATGAAGTGCAAACCGTGGGTATCTGGTCAAGCCATACTGGGTAAACGTCGAAAGTGAGGGCTGACCATGATGGATCGGGGGACAGATACAGGGACCAGGTTAGCTCTGGTGGAAAGTTACCTTTGGTCTCTAGACAGTTTTTGGGAGATTGAAATTTTCCTCAGGGCCAGGAAGGAGGCTGGATCTGAGTAAGGGCTTGATGACAATGGGGATCCACTGCACAAGGTCTCAATTGATCGGCAGCAGCTCAGTGTCAGGCCCAATGAAGCTATCAGCAAAAGTTACTGGTGTTGCTCAGATGCTGCTCGACATTAAGTCCAGTGAAGTCGTAATTTGTGTGCTGCTTGGTGTCGTGTCGGGGAAAGCTGTTGACCAAGGTTGTCAGCGTATATGCTTGGAATATAGTTCAGTGAAGCTTTCAGTTAGGCAGAGAGGAGTGCACTCTGACCACAGCCAAGGATCTAGGACCTTGTGGACACTACTTGGGGATCAGGACTCACTCCCACAGAGGCCAGTGGGGGGGACCACATCAGGTCCAGTTAGGACTGGTCAGATGGAAAACAGGAAAAGGCCTTTTGAAGCTCGTTGTGATCCTATAGCTCAAACAGGAGGTAAGCTAACTGACCCTTGGATTCACTCTTGGGTCCCGGAGTCAGGGCAAGTAGGTTGAATCTTCCTTCAGGGTCTTCAGACAGAAAGGCAGTCTAGAAGTATTCTGAGGAGAGTTCTGGGGATGCCACCTTTATGGCGAATGCCAGCCTATAGGTGTGGGGCAATCCTTTGTCCACTGTCTAAACCAGTTCTAGGCATCTTCCTCTTTCCTCTGAGTTTGGAACCAGCCTTACTAGGAAGACAAAAACGAGGCAGGCCTAGTTGTGAGCATCCTCTGCCAGTGACCGGGTAGGCATCCTCTGAAGCTAATGAAGGGGCTGGGGACAGCCCCCAGGACATCCTGTCAAGGAGGGACACTCTCTCCGCAAAACCAGGGCCATTTTTCTATTGTCTGGGAGCAATTCAAATTTCACCAAATGGGAGCATTAGTAGTCAGGTGACAGATGGACACTAACAGAAAGACCTCTTGTTGTTAGGCAGGAACAGGACAACTTTCTAAAAGTGTATTTTTGAAAATAGAAATGTAAAAAACGGCCTTACCATTACATTGGATTTTAAATTACTAATAAAATTAATCCTGGATTTTTTTTGTAGCTGTTCTCAAACTGAATTCAGCACTTATTAACTCTAATAGTATAAATCAGTGTTAGCCGATGAGAAAGCCAGCCTTGTCATTGTGAAAAAACGTCTTTGGAGTTTTTTCACTGCCAGGACATTTAAAACATTAAATATACACATCCTACTATTAAATACTATGCACCCTGCCCAGCGGCCTTTTAAGAACTACATTAGAGGTAATTTATATGTTTTAAAATGTTTAAAGGGTTATTTTGGCAGTCCGAAATGGCAGTTTAAATCTGCAAGCCCTGGCTGTAGTGGCAAGCATGGTGACAAGTTTTTACAGTGCTGCTTTGGAGGGTGGCACAAGCAGTGCCACAGCTGACTGGTAGTTTTTAATTTACAGGTCCTGGGTAAATGTAGTAACATATACTAGAGACTTAGAAGTACATTAAATGTCCCAATCAGGTTTATACCAATTTTCACACATTTCAAAGAGGGAGTACAAACACTGTACCACTGGGTAGCAGGGGTAAAGTGCACACATTCCTTTGGCCAACAAAAATAGGTGCAGCAAATGAAGACAGAAATCTGGGAGAATACCATGCAAAAGATTGTCATTTCCAACATTCATCATATATGTCCTCATGTTTTAGAATCTATTGTTGCATCACATTTATTCTCAAACACCTCATCTGATAAACCTTTCTCACTAATTCCCTACAAAAGGTTGCAGACAGGTTTGGAGAAGTCAATATACTCATGGGGAGCAGTGTAGGATATCAAATGCAGGGTGGGTTCCAACAACAAGAGCCCTGGAAAAGGAGGAGGAGAAAGAGCAGGAAGTAGATCCCTTACCTCTCTAGGAGACAAACTAGATGCTCAACCCAACTCCTCTAAGAGTTGAGCAAGGAAGGAGAGTGATTATTAATCTTGGAACAAGGTTATGCTAGTAGTAAACTGAGGAAAGTGAGTCTCTTGGTAAAGAACGGATAATGGCCTTAAAGGAAGCAGTCACAATACCACGTCATAATGATGACATCTTGCTTATAATCAGGGCCACTGGAATTATGCAGCAGGCGAGGTTCAGATTATGTGGCAGGGTCGTATAATTATGCTCCAAGAAAAGCCAAATTATGCTGCATTAAGCAGCACATTTTATCAGAGTATTTCTTCATTATTTTGTCATTTTTAATCTTCTTAACACTGTATGGGCATTACTTGCACCTCATCAGTAGCAGTACTAACACCCCGATATAGCAATAAGCTACAGGAATGTGACAAGTCAGACTTTGAAAAGGGCCTTCCGCTGTGCTGCAAAAAGCATAGCTACATTTTTAGTAACTTTTGAAACGATTGAGCTACAAACAATTCTTTTTGTTAACATCTGCAGATTATGCTCTAACTAGGGGAGTATGTGGCAAATGCAGCAAATTTATAACTATCCGAAAATCTACTTGATTGGCAGCAAAATTAACCCGAATACGTGCGCTGTGTAGTGTCATCTGTGCTGATTTTTCAGCTCAAAATATGCGTCCGGCGCTAAATCACAGTGCAAGCAGCACGACATGCCTTTTTCCTACCAATTGGTGAAACTCCTGAGAATCTCTCAGAGTTTTATGTAGCACTGTGGAATTCTGCGGAGTTGAATTCCGCGAGTTCCGCCCACCCTAAACAGTGAATGAATTTTAAAACAAGACAGGTGAAACAAAAAAGATGAATAATGTTTGTGCGCCATATATGATGTGTGAATAACTGAGCTTTTTCTCAGGGTTATGCCATAGGTTTTGTTGTTGCACTCTGTATGGACATCAAATGGCTGCTACAATCTCGTGCACTCAGTTTTTCAATTCAGGTTTCTGTTTGTCGAATATTATTGGTCTAACAGCCATTTCCTTTGCGAAGGTCTTTTCCATTTACGCTTTTTTAGAAAATCTATTTGCGAGTAAAATTCAAACCTTTA
This sequence comes from Calotriton arnoldi, assembly GCA_963921515.1. Lineage (NCBI taxonomy): Eukaryota > Metazoa > Chordata > Amphibia > Caudata > Salamandridae > Calotriton > Calotriton arnoldi. The sequence continues at coordinate 6,253 of CAWUFW010020732.1, read as the reverse complement.
GAATCTTCTCAGTTTGTTTTAAATACTTTTTCTGCAAATTACGTACATCATTTAGTAGTCTTCCAGCAGATGCTCATTTGAAAAGAACAGTTTAATTCTACGTGTGGCAAAAAAAAAGTAATGTTCTATTTTCCCTATCGGGATGAACATGTATCCTTGTCCTTTCATGGAGGGCTGCTGAAGATGTGCTCATATAATTGTATCAACTTGCCATTCTTTTTAAATTAAGTTCAGTTTTTGGACACACTTACGTATTAGAAGATAACCTTACATTTTTTGAATGAAAAGAAATAGTAAAGAAATTAGATACCCACTATTTTTTCATTGGTACATTTCACCTTTTGAGACATTTCTTCATAACTATTTGAGCATTAATATGAAATATGCACAGTTTATATGCTATAATGACCGTTTACTGGTCCAAATTCAGCTGATTAGTTTTAAAAAAAACACAATCTTGTTATTTAATTTTGTTGTGATGATAAAACAAGTAGCATTTCTTGAATCAAGTGGGACTTGAATCTATAGCCCTAGTTTCGAATAGGGTTGTTTGTAAAAAATGGCTTCATTGGTTTATTTGGCAATTTAGGGCCTGATTTTGATGTTGGTGGTCTTCCTGCTGGACCACCACTAAGGCAGTCTGTGGAAGCCTGTCAAGCCATCTGCAGTCCCGCCCGCCAGATTTCAACAGGAATAAAGGGCAAGAGGTGCTGCAGTGGTGGTGTCACAGCTGCAGGAATGTTTGGCTGATAGGAGAGCCTAAACAGCATCCCGCTGTCGTGACAGCGCCTCCAGCAGGTCCATGCAAGGCATGGCATGCACCATGTCGTACATGCCACACAGTGCATGCATGACCATACACTTTTGGGGGCCACATCATGTGCCCCCGCATGCCCCCTCATGGGCATGTGTTCGGGCCCCTGTCGGGGGCCCATTTACATGCCTCTCCACCAAGCATTTCATGGCGGAGTCCCTGCCATGAAATCCTTATAGGAGGGGCATGTCTGAATATGCTCGATGGACCTGGCATTAGCACCACCGCAATTCTCGTCTGCTTTCCCCACCACCGCCGGATCCTGGATCCTGGATCCTGGCGGCGGTGGCGATCATGTTGCAGTCCCACCGTCACCATTATGATCAGGCGGGAGGCCCAACGCAATGGCGGTGGTGTGACCACCATCCACCGATACGGCGGTCCCAGGATCGCCAACATCTAAATAAGGCCCTTTGATACTTTGGTCACCTCATTGCAGTTTTAATTGTATAACACCTTTCCGTGACATAAAGTCTCCCTTTTGAAATGATGCTATTAGGAAATTACCTGAGGCTATTCTCCAGGCCCCTTTATCTGCCAGATGCCATATTTATTATTCATCATGGATCCATGTTAAGCTAAACCCTTCACTCTGAAGAAACAATACTTTACGTACCACCGCTCATTTTTAGTTGCCATGTTCCGTTTTTGAGGGCCAACTCTACCCTTAAAGCTGCTCTTTGCATATCCACTGCCAGTCAGACACAAGTGTCTGTCACACAACGGTCGGAATCATGGTAGATTTGCAGGAGAACATTTGTGAACCCTTGTTATACCACTCAGTGCTACATCCATTTTGCCGAACCTCATTTCTCTACACTCCTGTGACTTTTCCTGTTCCGTGTAGGTGTCTGTTCCGAAGCTTTTCCACCATCCGGGATCAGGCCCTCCATCATAGGCTGAAATACTCACATTGAGGTGTGTTGTTACCAGTTTCAAAACCTGGAGCCCTAATGGTCATGTCTGGATATGGGTTCGGCGATGAAGCACAGCCGATTATTTACCCCTGAGGATGCTTTTATCTTTGTAGGTTTTTTATGTTTTTGTAATTCAAACGTAGTGATGTACTGAATTGCAATGGTTTTATGTATGAATTCTTTTGTGATTTTATAACCGAATAAGATTAATTTGATGATGATGAAGCACAGCTGAGGTGCAGTGTCCGTTCATATTTCCCACCCTTGAGAGTAACGCCTGCTTAGTTTTCATCGAGTAACCTGACTTCAAAATGGACTATTAATGATGAAGACGAGATTTTTCATTCAATACGTGGAAACGTGACAGAAAACGAAAGTATATTGTGCGTTGTGCAGCTGATCAAAAGGCATACACAGGTGCATCTCTGCAGTCAGTAACAGAAAGCAGCATGAAAACAGAGCGCCTTTCATGCAGACACCACCACGGGAGGGGATTTGGAATGCCTACTGCAAGAATTGACGGGGCATATTATCAAGGGGCTGCGATAAAATTATCGCCGCTTTAGCGTCCATTTTCGGGCGAAAAGCGGCGATAATTTTATCGCATTATCATCAAGGACACGCTAGCGCGTGATTCCTTGAGTTAGGGCCCGTTTTTCACACGCCTCGCCTCGCATCGATAATGAGATGCAAAGGAGGCGTGGCTGTGAAAACAACATGGGATAATATCGCGGCCTTCGCGATATTATCAAGGAGGGGTAGCGATATTTGAAATCGCGTTAAGTATGCCTTAACGCAGGAATTTAACGTCTGTTAAATTCCTGACTAAGGCATACCTAACATGGGGGGTGGATTGTGTGGCTAAGACCACAGACCCTATCATCAAGGATATCGCCGTTTTCCATGGAACATTGCTGGAAAACCAGCGATGTTCCATGGAAAACACCGATATCGCTGGAATAATTATCGCCATTGCGCTAAGCGTTGTTAATAGAGCGCTAGCATGTCGATGATTTCCAGCGATAGCCGGCGATAACAATTCTCACGCTAAGCGCGGCCAGCGATAATTTTCGCTGCCGCTTGATAATATGCCCTGAAAAGCTTTCACAAGGAATGAGCAATTGAAGTGGATGGCTTGGCTATTAGAATTGACCTGAAACCGCAGCATATGATGAATACTGCCAATACAGTCACAAAAGATGAAAGCGCAATATCAACCCTGGATGACTATTCAAACTACATGGTGGAAACGTTGTTAACAATAAAGCCACAAAGGAAACTGCGACAGCAAAAATTAAAGGACTGGAAGCCATTCACGGGGCAACCCAATATGCCTGATTAGAATTCCTGAATGGAAAGACCAAGGAAGGATATATGCAAATTTTACAATGGAAGCACAGAAACAAGAACATAATATAGTTTTTTCTGCTTGTGAAGACTGCATTGGGACAAAAGCAACTTAAGCATACAATACAGACAGAGTGAATTTTTCACATACCTCAATCATTCACTACATTGTGTAGTACAGGAAGTAGATTCCTAGCAGCTAAATACAACAAATAAATACTCACGCATATAATAGATGCTTTGTGATATGAGAAGGACTAGCTGCGTTTCAGACATGACATTTCGTGCAATAAAAGACCTAAGTCCGTATCACATAGAGTAACTATAGGAAGTTCTAATTTAAACCGTGTGTCTGAATAGTTTTCCGTTCACTTCTGGTTTAAAGAGTTGTAGAGCGGGAGGAGCACTATTTTATCGCACATGATTGCATGTCCGTAGGAGCCTTACACGCCTGAGCTGTATTTGGCTGGAAATGTAGCAACATTTGTTGAAATCCCTGAAGTACAGAACAGAGCATAACACTACCACACACGAAGCAAAATAGCAACTTAATTGAAACATAACAGATACATAAAAAACGTGAACTCGGCATACAAAACCACAACATAACTTTACAATACTGAGCACAAAATCACAACAGCACAATAAGCAATATAATATGTCATCAGCACGCAACAAAATGTGCACAAACTTTCTTATTAAACATTAGCACCTCTTGAAATCTGCTTTCATAATACGGTGGTAAAAGATGTTTTCGTCAAACCTACTTAGCACCAAGGAGGATATGAAGTAATGCCAATCAAAAATGATTTGTCATATGGACCCTATTCTGTGAGAATATGCTTGAGGGGTTAAAAGGAAGACTTGCAAAATATATTTGCACTGATGGAAGATTTTGTACCACAGGTTTATCCAGTGGTGTGGCTCAAACGAAAAGGTGCAAGGCTACTGACATTCCCATAAAATGCACACTTTGTATCAGGCTAACTAAGGTGCAAAAAAGAGAAAACCTTAAAAGCAGTTCCTTACTGTATTTCAAGTCTCTAAAATGGCAGGCTGTAGCATATTGAAATTATGCACACTAGGACCCCCGTGGTTCTGGATGGACTCTGAACAGGATATACGCAATATGTGGGGAGGTTTTAGGGTGTGGCTAATGGGAAGTGTGATGTAATGTGCAGTGCTTGAGTGTATGCTGAAGAATAAAGTAATGCTTGACCGAAGCTCCTGTGTGGCGTAATTCATTTGCATACTCGTGTGCTGGGTAAGACTCTACAGCTGGCAATGAGTAGGGGATACATGCCGGACAAGACAAGACTGCTCTCCCTGAGAGTTTGCAACAATATGGCAAACTGCTTGTGTGTGCCACTTGTGACCAGAATAGATGCACAGTGGTCTGCGACTAGCACATGTGGAGTCAAAGCCCTGCTCCAGCCCATACACAGCCATAGAAGAAATCTAAGACCCTGCAGAGGAGCATATTCAAAATGTCCACCAAAACAATCAATGAGGTGGTTAATAGAGGTGCTGTGCCCCAAATACAGAATAATTATTCAGATGAAGCAAGAAATAACAATGACGACAGCAAGGTACTGGAAAAAGAGTAAGTACTCACCATCATGTGTGATTGAAGCATACTGCGACTCAACCTTCAAAGGCACCGACTGTAGGAGAGTAGGATCTGCTTCACATGGGTACCCCCACTTTTTGCTGATGCTTCACTGTTTTTCGACCTTAGTCTGGCTGGGGCCCTGCTAATCAGAACCCCAGCCTAGCTGCTTCCTCTCTAAAATGGTTTCCAGGTGCATTAGGCACATCTCTGATTGGAATCTGGAGTGCCCTTATAAGTCCCTAGTATATGGTATACTATGTACCCAGGGCATAGGTACCTCAGAGGCCTACCAGGGGCTGCAGCATGTATTGTGCCACCCCTGGAAGGCCATCCAAACTGACACCACAGGTCTGCTACTGCAGCCTGGGTAAGGTGGTGCATGCACCTCTTACTGTGATATAGGCTACCTATATCACTATATACATACACACATATAAACCTATAAGTCACTCCTATGGCAGGCCTTATCAATCCTGAAGGCAGAGTGCGTGGTTCCTATGTGAGAGGGTGCCCCTGCATGAGCAGGGCCCCTCTGCAGCATTCGGAGACCCTTCTCTGATGCTGTTTGTAGTGCAGCCTGACCATATACTCTTAAGCGCATTATAACCTCGCGTTAAATGCTAACTTTGGGATGGCTGCACGGAAACATGTCGTGTTTGGTGTCAAACATCTTGGAATACTACCCACCCGCCAGTTCTGGCGGCGGGGGTAGCATTCCACCCTTCTAGAGGGAAAGACATGTACACACCGGTATGCCCGGTACTGACTTTCCAAGCCCTGGCATCACAAAATGGATGCCGCTGCCACAGACACGAGTCTGGCCTCCTGCTGCTGACCGAAACTCCGGCAGGGGAGGCCTGGACAATAGGTTTCCTGTCCCAGGGAGGTGTGACCACCTCCCCAGACAGGATAGTGTGTATTGGGGCTGGGCGGGAGCACTCTCTGGTGCTTTGAAGTCCTGCACTGGGGGCACACTTGGTGTCCATGTGCATACCCCAGTTCAAACCGGCTCAGGGGCTTCCAGCCCCTGCTCTGGTGCGAAACTGGACAAAGTGAAAGGGGTGTAACCACCCCTCTGCCCTGACCCTCCCATAGGTGGGGTCACAGAGTATGTCCAACCCCCTACCTTAGTATAAGTAGGGGAACCCAGTCCTTAGGACTTTAGATTTACCTGGACGAAACTCTGATACAGAATCCTGGACCTTCGACGCTCTACTTTAAGATTAGAGGACTGAAGAATCTCCCTTGGGGTCAAGGAGTGACTCCCCTGCTTGGCAGGCACCAAAGAAGCAATTTGTCCGGTCTGCATCGCTGAAGCTCCCGTCGGACGCCGAAGTCTTTGCATCACCAGAGGTGGATTTCCAGACTTCCCCGAGGCTTCCCTGAGTCCCCAGCAAAGCTGAGGCCCGTAGCTGTCGTGGGTAACGTGGAACCGTGACCCCTGGACACCGAACGCATTTGCAAGTGCATCCTCTTCTGGGTCTCCCAAGAAGTCGTGCTTTGGGCTCCCAGTAGCCCCAGCCTCCAGCACCAACTGCACCGAAGATCACTGGCCCCCTCCAC